>WNWK01012539.1:0-59161 GCA_009830355.1 Cherax destructor
CATGGCTCACCAACAGGAAGCAGAGAGTGTGCATAAATGAGGTAAAATCTGAGTGGGGATCTGTAACAACTGGCGTTTCACAGGGATCAGGCCCATTGTTTTTTTATATATATTAATGACCTTGACGAGGGAATTACTAGTGATATGAGCACATTCACTGATGGCAGGATAATTGATTGATATTGAGGATAGGCAGGATAATTGATTCAGACGTAGATGTCACGGAACTTCAGTGGGATTTAGACAAACTCAATTCATGGTCAAAAAAGTGGCAGATGTAGTTCAATGTAGAAAAGTGCAGACAGCTAACAATATCCTGCACTTCAGCTCCAGGAAAACATACCCTCTGCCTCTTCTTCTTATCTCTAAGACAAAAGGGTCAATCCATAAACTTAACCTGACTTTCCCCAACTAAAACAATGTTCTTACCTTCAGTGGAAGTTTTTGTCATGACGATCTCGACGGCCATTGTTGGGGATGGTCTTCGTTGGGATGGTCGTCGCTGGGGTGGTCGTCGCTGGGGTGTCTTGGTAGACGAGCTCACACTCGTCTACCAATGCTGCAAATGTATTTCAGGTTATCGCAGGAGTCTCGTGAACCTTCCTTTGTTTTAGCTTCGTTCCTTCCATTCCAACCAGCATCTAGTCATTGGTTCCATCAATGACACGGCAGTTCTCGACGATGTTGTTCCGGGGATAATCCATAAGGGTTTCAGCAGGACTCAGCACCTTCTCACAGAGCTCAAGTGACCCAAGAATGGATGGCGGACAATCTTCGCGATCATGTGACACCCAACTTGTGGCCTCCAAACTCGCCAGATTTAAATCCCCTGAATTACTCCGTGTGTAACACTGTGTAAAGGGAGACTAATCAACATTCCCGCAATAACAAAGATTTCCTGAAGGCCGCCATTGTCATGATAATGTCCGAACTGAATAAGAATCCGGTTCCGCAATGAAGCAGTCATTGATGCTGAAGGTGGTTATGTAGATTAAACCTGTAATAAAGCTATATAAGAATATGTGTATAAATTTTCACAGAAATATATATATATATATTTTTGGTCATATATAGGTATTTTACTAAATAATCAGATATGTCCTCAAATACCCTATACAGGGTGTATTTGGGTTGGTGAGTTGTAATTGGCAATTTTTACTAAAAAAATTGATTTCTTCGCAATAACTGCAGGTTGACTCATTACCTGGTGAATCTCAAACATATAAATTTGGGATTTATATTGTGCTGCAGATTTTTCAGTTTCAATAAAAACTTATTTTTTCCGTATGATAAAATTGAAAATCAACTTTAGAGAAACTTCAAACTTAAACTTCTGATGTTTTGGCTAAAGTGAATCCGAATTATTTAATTCCATTAAATTATTAGGACATTTGTTACTGCCCGATAACTAATGAATATCTCTTCTAGTTCGCTACTTTCAAAGCTGCTGCAGCTTTCAGAAAAATGTGAAATGGTTTTAGTCTATGCAAGTTCCCTTTCAACATTTTTTTACGAAAATTAATTTTTAGTTTCAGTGGAATATATTTAAATCTCGTACCTGTTAACGTCAAAATGTCATTGCTGATTTTAGATGCATTAATCAGCCTGTGCTGTTTATTTTACGTATAAGAAGCTTGTTTTACTTGATATTAACAACAAGATTCTGAAAACACGCAGCAATCAAGTCTTGTTTGTAATACGATAATTCTTCAGTGTTCCTAAACTATGCTAAGAATCAGAGGTTCAGAGAGGGCAAACATAATTAACAATATTTAAAACATACATATAAAATTGTCACTTGTCTCACAGACTTAATAACTTTTATTTTATATTTTTCTGCTTGTTTTATTATTTTGGTATTAAGGAAGAAAACTGAAAAAAATACAACAAAATATCGAGGTTATGAAAAACGGATCAACTTACCAGTGAAAGGACTTATTATTGAGAGGTGTTGCGGCAGAGGTGTGGGCTTCAACGACACTAAGATTATCGGGTCATTTGGGTATATACCTGCAAGTTCCATAACCTTTATTCGGTCTTCTCTCGATCCCAAAGGTGCAGCAATGTCACTCTCCTCTCGTTGTAATGATCCTATCATTCCATTAAATTTTCTGTTTGTTTCAAACCCCAGGAAACGTTCAGGAGATTCACGAATATCCACGCTGTGTTGTGGGTGACAGTAAACATTAGATATTTGACCGGTTCTAATACTTTGTTTGTGTTGTTGTAATCTTACTTCAAGACTTTTTTTCCGTTTGACCATAATAAATTTTATTAAATTTTTTTTTTTTGTATTTTTAATAGGGAATCCTATAGACACAGATGGATGTGTATATAAGTTTCCTTGTCAAAAAATGCAATAATATATATTACGGTCACACAGGAAAACGCCTTGAAATAATATTACAACAACCTAAATATGACATTAGAATTGGACAAGTGTCTAATGCTCTATATTCGCTTGAGAGATTTTAACTATCCAATTCATTATAAAAACGATGAGAAAGTTGTATTAAGCAGGTCCATGGTTGTGAGAAATATAATTTAAAAAAAGCTTCACAAAAAGTTATACAAGTTAGACTAATTGATAATGAGAGTATGTGAGGAATTTACAGTATGCCTGAAAAGTCACCCAAAAATTTAACTTGCCCCATATATATATATATATATATATATATATATATATATATATATATATATATATATATATATATATATATATATATATATATATATATATATATACATATATATACACACACACATATATATATATTTATATATATATATATATATATATATATATATATATATATATATATATATATATATATATATATATATATATACACATATATATATATACACATATACATAAAAATATAGGGAGGTACCACCTCTGGAACTGTCTTGGGGACTCTCATCCTTAGAGAAAAGAATAAACTTGCTTCAAGGAAAACTTAAAGTTCTCCCTGAAGCTATATATATATATATATATATATATACATATATATATATAAACACTGATCTCTGGCCGACGGAGACTCGACCCTACGAACCTTGTGACAGGAACGCAGTGCTTTACCGACCGTACCACACTGGACTAATACCTTGGCATCCAGCTTTCGCTAGACGTTATTCCAAGGCAGCCAGCTTTCAGGCAGGAAGGCTTACAGCTTTTCATCTCATCCCCTGCATGCATCGACACAACTAGAGATTTATACAATGCTAGGAATTCGCAAGAGCAGGCGAAATATTCACAAACACTGATCTCTGGCCGACGGAGACTCGAACCTACGAACCTCATGACAAGGTACGCAGTGCTTTACCGACCGTACCACACTGGTCCAATACCTTGGCATCCAGCTTTCGCTAGACGTTATTCCAAGGCAGCCAGCTTTCAGGCAGGAAGGCTTACAGCTTTTCATCTCATCCCCTGCATGCATCGACACAACTAGAGATTTTTACAATGCTAGGAATTCGCAAGAGCAGGCGAAATATTCACAAACACTGATCTCTGGCCGACGGAGACTCGACCCTACGAACCTTGTGACAGGAACGCAGTGCTTTACCGACCGTACCACACTGGACCAATACCTTGGCATCCAGCTTTCGCTAGACGTTATTCCAAGGCAGCCAGCTTTCAGGCAGGAAGGCTTACAGCTTTTCATCTCATCCCCTGCATGCATCCCCTGCATTCACAATTATGAATATGTTAAATAACAAAATCAGCATTTTGACAAACTCTTAGTACCAATTATATAAATTATTTTATCATAAGATTTCCAAAAAAGTGATAAATATTAGTAGAACTGTTTTTCAAGTAACTAAATCTTTCCAGCTGGGATTAAAAATAAATTGTTTCTTGGTACCTGAAGTTGAGCACCGTCGACAGTACCATCACGAGTCTGGCATCAACACAGTCTCTGAAAATGACTTGGCTTCCGGCCTGGTCAGTTTCTGG
This sequence comes from Cherax destructor, assembly GCA_009830355.1. Classification (NCBI taxonomy): domain Eukaryota; kingdom Metazoa; phylum Arthropoda; class Malacostraca; order Decapoda; family Parastacidae; genus Cherax; species Cherax destructor. Next base: position 3,965 of record WNWK01012539.1, read on the forward strand.
CGTGTAGTCATTGTATGGGAAATATCTTAAGACTGCAAATTGTATCTTGTGGCCCATGAAGTTGTGAAACTGATCTGAAGAAGTTTTTTTTTTTTAGTTTAGAAGTGTGTTCAACTATTTATTAAAAAAACTGCAAGCTATTAAAGATAAAATATATAATACCAATATCTGACTTTCACAATAAACTGTCTAGTAAAATTTATTTTTCTTAAAATGCAATACTTACAAAAAGATAAGGCGGTGTTTTAACACATTATTATCATGAAAATGACTCAAAAGACGCTTACGGATTAAACGTGGTCAGATTGTAAAAATAACGGACATAATATTTTAATGAAAATCAATGACTATCACCTGTTAATAGATCATCCGCCAGCAGGAGAAAGGCGAAGTTCCCTTCGTGTACAAGTTGGAACCCAGCTTCTCCGTTGTTACAGAAAAGACACCGTCGATACACCAGAACTCCATCACTTTCTACTGCATTCAAAAGAAATATATATATATATATATATATATATATATATATATATATATATATATGTCGTGCCGATTAGGTAAAACTTGCGATTTTGGCTTAAATAGCAACGCTCACCTTGCCATATAAGACAAGTGAAAATTTGTGTATGCAATAATTTCGCCAAAATCATTCTGAACATAACGAAAAAAATATATTTCATTGTGTTTGTTTATTATTAAATTAATGTTAACGTATCTAAAATATATTTAGTTGGGTTAGGCTAAATTAAATTGCGCTTGTTGTAATAAGGTTAGGTAGGTTTTCAAAGTTTCTCTTGGTACAAAATTATAAATTCTTACATTAACATAATTGAAAAAAATATATCTTTAAACGTATAAGAGAAAATTTTTGAAAGGACTTAATTTTAGATGAGTTCTTGCTAATTGACCAGTTTTACCTAATCGGCACGACATATATATATATATATATATATATATATATATATATATATATATATATATATATATGATGGGGTCCACCATATCCTCGGAGAAGTGGATAAAAAGGCTTCAAGGAAGTATATTTGGGTTTCTTCCTGAAGCCATTTGAATATTCCACTTCCCCTACCACCCCATCTTTTATTTTTTTTTACCAATAGGTATATTTTATTACATAATATGGTACAAATGATTTAAGAGATACATTGTTGATATAAAGATGGCATATACAGTACACGAGGTGTGAGAGATACATGTCTAGTACATATTGTTACATGTTTATCACTGATTACAATACGAAAATCTCATCCAGCTCCTCCGAGCTGGGGCGCGTGCCCAGAATACAACATGCATTACTCCTCTGAACAGCAGCGCTGAGTCGCTGGAACAGAAAACTAGCTGCCCTGGGATCCCTAGTTACCCTGTTGAGTCTTTTGCCCAGCTCCTTGAGGATCTTAGATGCACTCTTTCCCCATGAGCCAAGGCTCTCTGAGCCTATGGGAACAAACATATAATGATAGGCAAGTTCTCCATATTTTCTCGACTTTTGGGACTCCCTGAAGGCGGCAGCTGCCCCGCCTTCCTCCCTGGTTATTGGAGATAGGTATCAGCCAAGGTAGATGCTTATGTGTAGTCCCACACCACCTGCTTGCCGTCTGTCCAGGCTTGAAGGGTGATACCATCTGGACGCTTTTGGCTGCCATCAGATCTGCATAGTTGGGGTGGCTCCTTTACTGCTGGGCATCCGGCTGTTGTGAGGCTCCTCTTGATAATGTTATTAACCTCTTCATGTCTTGCAATCTTTCCCTCGGATTTATGGCACACAAGACCATGGTACATGAATCGATCTGCTGCTTCACTGCCACAAATACACCTGTGTTCGGCGAGAATAGGGGCGGCAAGTCGACGGGCAACACCAATGCGGATGGTCTGTGGGTCGAAGCGTGTGCCAAGGCTGAAATTGGGAACACCCAAAAGAAAGTCCCCTGCATGAGGAGCTGTCACTGCAAGGAGGCGGGCTCTATCCTTCCCTGACACACTCTGAAGCATTGTTGAGGATATATTCTCTACTATTGGGCCATTCCAGTGCGACTGTTTGTAGTTGTTGGGGGGAGCAGACCTGGTTACAGAGCCTGTTAGATTATCCCAGATCCTGGCTCCTTCAACGAACTTTTGGTCGTGGATTCCAATCGTGTCCCTAAGATGTTCAGGGAGAATTGCTGCTACAAGCCCTATGGATGCAATGCATGAAGACAGGAAAGGAGGTAGAGCAATCTGAGATGACTTGCGGATGCCAATGCCTCCTAGTCTGACTGGGAGTGTAGCTTGGTTCCACTGCCCATCTTCTAGAGTAAGGTTAAGTACTTTAGTAAAGATCTGCCTCAGTATACTGTCATATTCGTGCAGTATAGGGTTATCATATGAAGGAGCACATCTTAGGAAATATGTCAACCTGGGCAGACTCAAGCATTTTGTGAGAAGATACAAGGCATCATGGGTGTGAAGATTGCCTATTCGTTGTTCCATTCTCCTCAATTCTTCCAGTTTCTTCTTGAGAATTGTGTCAATGGCATCGCTTCCCAGAGGTGCTCCAAGCAAGACACTATTTGTAGGGGCAATGACTGTTGCTCTTGGTAGTTTTGATATCACTGGATCTATCCCTTGTTGATTGACTGAAATGATTTCACATTTGGATGGATTCAGGATGAGGCCCATTTCCTGTCCCCGTGTCATCACCTGTGTAAGATCATCTACAAGGGACTCCTTTGTACCTGCTAGTGTGCCATCATCGAGGAACCAGATGTTTAGCTCATTGGTCAGTCTGACTGTGATTTCCCTAACTGCTATACAGAAGAGAAATGGTGCGAAAGGGTCCCCTTGCTGGACACCCTCTGATGATGTGATTTCATGCTCTCCAAACAAGAGCATTGATTACTTGCTATATCCAGCTGAAACAAAAGGGAAGAGACCTGGGAAATGTTCTTGTTCAGCTGCTAATACTACGTCTCTTTTTTTTCAGAAGATTAAATGCATTCTTGAAACCTAATTTAACCACTGCATTGTCCTCAGGCAGGTTGTCGATATACGCCCTTGTTGCATGAACCGCTGCTTCACTTCCTTGAGAGACCCCAAAGCCAAGTTGGTTTGGTTGAAGCATGATGGCCGCCTCTGTGCGAATACTTCTGACAGCAGCTTTAGAAACGAGGCGGCGAAACGTGTTGCCCACTGCGATTGGCCTAATTCCTCCATCCTTCTTTTTAAGGGCACAAAGTGATGCACCAAAAAAGAAAGGTTTAATTTCGTCAGGAATCAGACCAGTCAAGGAATTGTTGACGAACCTTGTGATCTCTGACAGCAGTGTCTCTGCAAACTCCCTGATAACTGGATTAACCATTTCCTTTAAATACTGTGGCCTTATTCCAGTGTAACCCCCAGCAGAGCCGGACGGGAATGACATTATTGCTTTGTAAATGTCCGAGTCTTGCTAAATTATTTCGCCTGAATTTTTTTACAGATTGATAGATTTTTTCCACTGAAAATGTAATTTTTTTTATCAACGTTAGTCAGAAAATTCATCTAACCTAACCTAACCTACTGTATTTTTTTGTCAAATTTAGCTAAATATATCATAGGTCCGTTTAAATTTATTGAATATTACTTAAAATCAATGAGATACATTTTTTTTGTTATCAACCATAGGTTGATACTAAATTTTTTGCAACTACTGATACCCTATTTTCGAATATCAATTCAGGTACTTTTTTATATATTATTATGACTACATTCAATATATGCGGGAATGCTTATTGCTCAATGGGTATTTAATGCCCCATGACCTGTAAATATTTAATAACTTAATTGTTCTTAGATGACAGTGTCATTACTCATTTCTAATTCGATGCCTCGAATTAGAAATTTGAAAAAAATCCGAATCTATCTCATTATTTATTAATCTGATGAAATCATAGTCAGAAATGTCATTATGAATATAAAATTGAGAATGGTTTCCAGTTACGATAAACATGAAATTGTTAATTTAAAGCTTTATTATTTAAATGGGATAAAATGTACTTTCTTGTAATAACTGGGTATTCAGAATCTTAAATTATAGTTCAGAACTTGGGTAACCTCTTTCCATATTTAAATTAAATTAACTGACACATTTTTATTATATAGTATATATATATACATTTTTTTTTAAATTTGACGATATTAATTTAAAAATTAGATAAAAGCATACATTAATCTATTACCTCTAATTGAAAATAAACCAACATGCACATACACATTGACTAAACATATCTAATAAAGTACGTCCGCATTTCATAATCCAAGCCCCTTGTGCCTCGAAGGGGAACAAAAAAGCCATTCATTAGTCTTCAGTCACATGGAAGCTAATATTCAGATTTCTTCATTAAATTATAAATTAGGACATACACGATCCACATTTAATAAAATCGTTCAAATTGACCAATACCACAAAAAAGCACTCAGAAGTAGCAATATCACATTATGAGCTTCAGTATCTATTTTCTTTCCAGTTTCGTTCTGAAAAGCGATCTAGGGCCTATGGAGGCTAAAAATCTCCACAACTTTGCTCTTAAGAAAGTTTTACGGCAAGGCAGAGGCAGACCCTGAAATATGATCACAACCAACTAAAGTCGTCGTCTGAGTCACTAACCAAATCCTACTCAGAATTTTTTTATTTTAGACAAGTACCCAGATGTAGCTGTCAATGATCATGAGAGAAGCCGAGGGACTGGCGAAGTTTCCATCGACTATGAGCTGTCCGTCTGCAATACTCTGTCCAATTCAGATGCAGTCTTAAAGCAAGAACAACAAGCTAAGGATGATAAGTGTGTAGTGTTGTCTACCTACAGTCTAGGAGAGAAAGTAACAATATATCAATGACACCAGTGCTGGACAACTGCAGGCCAAAGTGCTTGCAGCTGTCTGACAGCATGCTCATAGTGGGTGTGACACAATCCCATATAAATATGTCAAATTCAAAATTAGTGCAGTAACACCTTGCTCGGGTGGTCGCCATTCAGGTATATCTCACGGAGGTACAAAATGCTTCTGCACCGTGTAGTAAGGCCCTCTACCAGGGAGTGTGAATCTGCCCTCTTCACACACTTTTTAAAAAAGAATATTTCCAAAATCAAGGCCCTACCTCCAACATCTAACAACCTGTTGCTACATGTATGTGTTGCGGGCCCATTTGCAGGTCATGTTGAAGTCAGCAGAGCAGCAAACCCTGCCGGGTGAGTCTGTTGACATCACTCTCTTCGGCTGGAAGATCCGCGACTGTGCCTCGGCTCCTGTCGTTGTTGAGTGTGACAGTTCCACCAGAGCTGAGAGACGTATTTCACTATCAGTGTCGGGCACAGGGCAAGAAGAGTAGTACTCCTGCCTGTAGTTTCCACAAATCACTTTAGGGCACATCATACTGCAATTGCTCTTGCAAAAGACAGTTGCTGCAGCCTATAAACTAAGAGAAAAAGAGGTTCAGTCTGGAGATGAGGAGGGAATCGAGAAAGTTGCGATGACAGAGAAGTAGGATGCTGAGGATTGTCTTATTGGTCTTGATTATTTGGATGATGAGTGAGTGTAGATAAAATGTTATCATCAGATGATATTCAAACAAGATTCTTCTAAGAGCATATCGGTGGTGGTGGTAGTGTAGATTCGCCGGTACTCTCCTGGCCCGGGTCTTTTCCAGATGGTGACCCGGCCTTGGCTCCCTGTCGTGGGAGTGTCTGAGACTTATGTCTCCCATGGGAGGAGGTACAAGTACCCCCTCAACGTCTGGGACTAATTGTCCATAGGCCTAGCCACGTTCCCAGCCCTCATAGGGCTCGTAGGGAGAAGCTAGTCCTCTCTGGTCTGCCATCTTCCCCGCCCCAGGGAGGCTAGTTAATGGCAGGCTTGCGAGCTGCAGATGGTAGCAAGCTCCAGCTTTGGCACCTACCCTGCCCTAGAAGGGCTGGGCATAGTCTCAAAAAATATCATATCATTGTACATGTAATTATGTTTCATACATCACTCATAACTATATTTCTCACAAACAAATGTGTAAAATATTTTGTGTAAACATTTATTTGCATGAATAAAATAAATTTCCATTTAGTCGAATTTTCCATAAATTTTTCACTAAAAGATTAAATTTGACACAGACCTGACTTCTAGTGTCTTATCTTCAATTTGCAAAAACCTTCATAAAAAGAAGTATTATACATCATTATAGCTTAGATTTATGCAAAAATACGCGAGTTTCCCCAATGAAATATTTGGGCAACTAAGCTTAATTTGTTGATGGAATCCATGAGATGTCAAATCCATAAAAAAACTGCATAGTATATAATATTACTAGGTTAATGAAATAACAAATGAACAATAAGGAAATAAATCAAAATTGAACATAGAAAAACGGTAAAGGTGATTAGCATGAGGAGAAAAGTTGGGTTATGAAAAATTGGACATTGGATTAGAGGGAGGAAGTAAGTGTATATGTCATGTTTCTTGAGGAAGTTTGCGAATACCAGTGTGTGACGTGATCCACTGAACCATTGAGTTCGTTAAGAGTTCCCAAAAAATACCGAGATGATTCATAATTTTGATGTTGTAATAAAACCGACCAGTTGAATAATAAAACACACGTGCAACACATGGGTATCTCCATTGCCGAAACGTATCGCCTGCACAGCAGGCTTCCTCATTCGAATACATGCGAATGTAACACCTGCAACGAAGTACTTTTCGACGATTAGTTCATTTGAAATGTCTCCAGTGACCGACCTCAACTGAGAAGATTACTGATGGCAACTAAGAATTGATTATGATATAGATTTTGAGATCCTCTGTCTCCAGTGACATGCCCAATTTCATAGAGGTGATTAAGCCCACCTAATTACAATAAAAAATGATATTCTCACCTTTCTGAGCGAGCCTTTTCCTGAAGCTTGTGTCGCGGTGCTGGGAAAGTGATACGAGATTGAGGTTATGGAGAGTGTTGCTGTGGATGGCCAGGTAGAGGACGTGGATGGTGTTGCGTAGAGTGTGATGAAGCAACACGTCTGTTACTGCCTCCCTCCCACCGACAACCACCACCCGAGTCTCAGGTAACTTCCACAAGCCTGACTCCTCTAAGATGCTGAGGAGACATTGAATTTGTAGTCTCTCAAACAGAATTTGAGATACAGTAGTCTCTTCAGTACTATACAATGAAAGTAAAAATGTAATGAATGATGTATAGAGGGGCCACAAACCAATGAAAAATAATAGAAAAAAAATATATTTTACAAAACGTTTAAGGTTGTCTACTTTATTTTATGTAATATTAAAGTATTTTACTAAACTATAAATCTTTCGTCCCTAAATTAGTGATCCCATTTTTTTGTGCTTATTGTAATAAAACCTTTTGATAATTATAACAGATACAATTATCTACTTAACATTGAGTGTAAATAATGTAATATATTTGTTCTGGAAAAATTATTTATATCTGAAATATTTCGAAGCTCATTTAACTTTCGTTACATACAATAATTCACTTTCCACTTAATATTTCTCTCTCTCTCTCCACTGGAACCAAGTATTTTCTGATTCATGCGTAAGAAACAGTAAGAAACAGAAAGAAACAGTAAGAAACAGTAAGAACAGTAAGAAACAGGAGACGAAGAAAGAGATGGGTTGGGGAGGGGTTGAAATAAAAGAGCAGTTTATTATTATAAATTTAGGCAATCAAAGTGGAATCCTTGTGACCAACAGAGAGAATAAAGTGATACCGTGATTACAAGGAAAAATAAGATAAATTAGGATAAATACAAAGAAGATACAAAAAAAAAATCTTAGAATATTTCCTTAATAAATAGCATTCATGAATAAATCGCACTAGGAATACATTTTTATTTAAAAATCTGGTTTTGAACATTTCACATGAAGTCCATAATCATAACAATTAGTACAGTTTGTCAACACTTTGCTTCAGGTATACAAGTGTTATCTTAATCGTCTTCAATTGTTTTGGACCTAAAGCAAATTGTAAGATATTCTTCCTCATATCTACACATTTATATTTACTCAAGAGTATTTTTTTACCATAAATAACACAAAAGTTGCATTTGTAAAAATTTAAAGAAATGTCTGCTATAACCTAATATTACTATTTAACTTAACTAATTTTATATTGTTATCGAAAACGAGAAATTACAATGAAAAACGAATTTCCATGTAATACTTTAATGCTTCATAAATTTAAATGGTGTAAGTGATATTCTGCTATGTATACTAGAAGTAAATTCATTACCTGAGTACGAAGTGTGTGTTGTTCAGTGCGGCGATATCAAGAATGAGTGCCTGGCATGTTCTTGCTAGAGAAGCCCCATAACCTCTGGAGGAGCGTGTCTTGAGCTTCCTGGTCTTGGGAGAATGCTGACACAGCCTCCACCACCACGACAGCCTCCATATCCTGCTTAGGTGTCTGATGGATAAGTTTAAAATGATCCACAATCTAGAGATTGGTTTACATTGGGAGAATGTAGTTTGGCACTGTAAAACACCTGTATGTTTTTTAATTTCAGTTTGTGATGAATTTTGTTGTGGAAAGTTACTGCCGTCCATCTGTCTGAGACTACTATTGCACATATATTTAATTTTATCTACATATTCTGAGACGTATATAGTAATTTACTACCAAAACTACGACAATAATGAAATACACCATATACAATAGGGTGAAGGGTAAACGTTTATCCTTTTTTTTTACTTCTTCTTGACAGTTACACAAAGCATGATAAGATGTCCCAAGTTAAATTTCCTAATTTTCGGAGCAGGAAGCCACAACAAATAACTGGGGTCTGGATCACAAAGCGAAGGCAGAAAGCTGAGGATACAATCTGCAATAAAATACTAACAAACTGGAAAAGCAGCTTTTCACGTTACGCATCTGTAACGTAAGAACCGTTGGTACACTGTCGCAGCGGTGCAGAAGCAAACACAAAACCATCTAAGCTGAACTGCTTGAACCTTCTCTCTTCTCCAAAACTAACCTAGAGCAAACCTCTTTTTCCTGGGAAGCCTTACTAGACATGCATAACTGGAACACCTGTTTTCTATATTCTATTTTATTTTTATAAATAGTAAACTACTTCTGTCACTGAATATTATTTCAATTTATGAAGTGTACTATATCACATTAGTTATCTAATGCTAATTATGTTTATTTCGTTTAGAAGCTGAAACTAATGTTGATTAACACCGATATTCTGACGTGATAATTCACGAGCATAACATGACATTTACAAACTGCTACCATTATTATTATAACCTTAGCTATATTGATTATTATACAAATGTGAATTAAATAATTTTCTATAGGAGCAAATTATGGTGTCTGTACTGTAAGGTAAGTAAGATAAATGGTGTGATTGTATCACTGGTCGTGTGTGCTTAGGGAAAAGAGTGTAAGAGGTAGGTGATATGGTGAATCAGTTGCAGCGATCAAGGCAACTATTATGGAAACGTTTCACCTGATGTGGATTAGAACTGAAGAAGCACACATGTCTTTTACTGATGGGAGAAATGGAAGGGAAGATAAAAAAAATTCAGTTCATTCAGATTTTCCTCATTAGATACACTGAATATGATTTAAAAATGCCTTACCTGAGCACGGTGGAGGTAAAGTAGGAGTGTTGAGTAGTGGTAATAAGCACCAGGTGGCAGCCAGTGAGATGGTGCTTCACTACCTGACCAACCATCATCATGGTCACTTCCTCGTCCAACTGTTTCATGGGTTCTGCCGAATTCTGACTAAGAATTGGTTGTGCGCCCAAATATGACATCACCACCACTATATGACGCAATAGTAACATTATTCTGCGTAGCAATATAAAAAAATGATTAACTTAAAATTGTATATTAATTTATTACAGTAATTACAATTATTATTGTTATTATTATTATTATTATTATTATTATTTTTATTTGTATTATTATTTTTATTTGTATTATTATTATTTTTTATTTTATTATTATTATTTTTTATTAATTTTTATTAATTATTATTATTATTATTATTATTATCTATTATTATTATTATTATTATTATTATTATTATTATTATTTTTATTTTTATTTGTATTATTATTATTTTTATTATTATTAATAATATTATTAGTATTATTATTATGTATCCGGTGGACCTTTAATTGGTTATGAATATTTTTCCTTATCTTACTGAAATTATAGAGGAATACATAATTTTTTTTCCTAATTATCGGATTTCAATGAAAATTTTACTGTAATTAGAAGCTTTCAAACCTGCACACTTAACTTAATAGAAGTTTGCTAAAAATACATAAGATGGAAATACAATAATTTGTCCATTTTATTAAATAACAACTGGAAATGACCGACATGCTAATGAATAAAACAAAAACGGTTAAGGCTATTGCAGATATCAATTATCTGTTTGTAAAAGCATGATTGCTCAATAACGTGTACAAAAATCATAACATTATGTTCGCAAATAAATGAGAACTCGGTACGAAAAGGAGAATAACTTCTGAAAAAAAAAAATGAAAATATTATTTTAAATGAAAATCTACGTACGTATTTGAAAACATCATAATTCAAGAAGAGAAGCAATATTATCCCCCTCCGGCAGTGCGAGGGTAACTGAGCAGCTGAGACAGCCCAGAGGTGTGTAGGTGCCTCAGTTAGTGTAGTTTCAGGAAACTTTCACAAGACTCCTAATTTTAAAAGTAAAAAAAAAAAAAAGAAAATGCTATAACATGGCATTCTGTTCTTTTAATGACTTCATGAAGAAAATTTACAATTTCTATAAAAACGGATTGCATCAAAATCTGGCCAAATTTATGCACTTTTCATTAAGAAAAAACAAAATCTCATATTTTTTCGATTTGTTTTTTTTTAAGGCTGAGTGATTGATTTACGTTTGCATTATGTGATTGATTCACAGATATACATACTCACATGATGGTGGTAGTGGTTGTGAAGGTGGTGATGATAGTGTGGATGTGATGTTGATTCTCGTAGTGGTGATGAGAATATATATCCTTAAACATAAGAATACACATGCACAAGTATGCATCCGTATATGTATACATATAAATACAAGTGTAAATGCATCCATACACACACATGCACGAGGCAGTATCCTTGAACAGTGTTCCAAGCATTTAGCATTTTTAGTTGAGGTCCGAGGATAGTGTCAAGGGTCATTGCACATGATAGAGTCAGTAAACAAAACCTACAAGAGAATGACAAGGTTTCCAGAGTCTGAAGTGTCCGGTCAAAAAATCTACAATTTGAGTTTGAATGCGGGATTTTTTTTACTGGAAGCTGAGTGATGGGCAGCGAGCAGCTGGTCAGTGCTGCTGGCAGTGTTGACAAGAGTGATCACTACAAAACGTTGTTAACAACAGGTCAAATTTGTGACCTTAATCAGAAAAAAAGTGCAAATATCTGGTCAGTGATAGCCAGAGAGCAGTGATAAGGTAATTAATGAGTGATTTTGACAAGAAAGATAAAATAAAGTAGAGAGACAATCTCCAGCATTTGGTGTTGCTAGAGGTGACCTTTGAATACAAGGTCGAGGTTATGACCACAGTACTAAGGAAAAACGTGTAAATACCATGTTATTGATTTAATTAGGAAGTGGAAAAGAATATTTCCTCCGTAAGCCATGCGTGTCGTATGAGGCGACTAAGATGCCGGGAGCAATGGGCTAGTAACCCCTTCTCCTGTACAAATCTACTAAAAACGAGAAGAAGAAAAACTTTATAAAATTGGGTTGTCTGAATGTGCGTGGATGTAGTGCGGATGATAAGAAAGAGATGATTGCCGATGTTATGAATGAAAAGAAGTTGGATGTCCTGGCCTAAGCGAAACAAAGCTGAAGGGGTAGGCGAGTTTCAGTGGGGAGAAATAAATGGGATTAAGTCAGGAGTATCTGAGAAGTTAGAGCTAAGGAAGGGTAGCAATAATGTTGAAGGATCAGTTATGGAAGGAAAAGAGGGAATATAAATGTGTAAATTCAAGGATTATGTGGATTAAAATAAGGGTCGGATGCGAAAAGTGGGTCATAATAAGCGTGTATGCACCTGGAGAAGAGGAGTGTAGAGGAGAGAGAGAGATTTTGGGAGATGTTAAGCGAATGTATAGGAACTTTTGAACCAAATGAGAGTAATTGTGGTAGGGGACCTAAATGCTAAAGTGGGAGAAACATGCAGAGAGGGTGTAGTAGGTAAGTTTGGGGTGCCAGGTGTAAATGATAATGGGAGCCCTTTGATTGAACTTTGTATAGAAAGGGGTTTAGTTATAGGTAATACATATTTTAAGAAAAGAGGATAAATAAGTATACAAGATATGATGTAGGGCGTAATGACAGTAGTTTGTTGGACTATGTATTGTAGATAAAAGACTGTTGAGTAGACTTCAGGATGTACATGTTTATAGAGGGCTACAGATATATCACATCACTTTTTAGTTATAGCTACAGTGGGAGTAAAAGGTAGATGGGATACAAGGAAAATAGAATCAGTAAGTAAAAGAGAGGTGAAGGTTTATAAACTAAAAGAGGAGGCAGTTAGGGTAAGATATAAACAACTATTGGAGGATAGATGGGCAGTAGGAGTGTAGGCAATGGGGTCGAAAATGTATGGGGTAGATTTAAAAATGTAGTGTTAGAGTGTTCAGCAGAAGTTTGTGGTTACAGGCGGGTGGGTGCGGAGGAAGAGGAGCGATTGGTGGAATGATGATGTAAGGGAGAAAAAGTTAGCATATGAGAGGTTTTTACAAAGTAGAAGTGATGCAAGGAGGGAAGAGATATGGAGAGAAAAGAGAGTTAAAAGAGTGGTGAAGCAATGTAAAAAGAGAGCAGATGAGAGAGTGGGTGAGATGTTATCAGCAAATTTTGTTGAAAATAAGAAAAAGTTTTGGAATGAGATTAATAAGTTGAGGAAGCCTAGAGAACAAATGGATTTGACAGTTAAAAATAGGAGAGGAGAGTTATTAAATGGAGAGTTAGAGGTATCGGGAAGATGGAGAGAATATTTTGAGGATTTGTTAAATGTTGATGAAGACAGGGAAGCTGTGATTTCGTGTGTAGGGCAAGGAGGAATAACATCTTGTAGGAGTGTGGAAGAGCCAGTTGTGGGTGTAGGAGAAGTTCGTGAGGCAGTGGGTAGAATGAAAGGGGTAAGGCAGCTGGGATTGATGGGATAAAGATAGAAATGTTAAAAGCAGGTTGGGATATAATTTTGGAGTGGTTGGTGCTATTATTTAATAAATGTATGGAAGAGGGTAAGGTACCTAGGGATTGGCAGAGAGCGTGTATTGTTCCTTTGTATGAGGCAAGGGGACAAATGAGAGTGCAAAAATTATAGGGAATAAGTCTGTTGAGTGTACCTGGTAAAGTGTATGGTAGGATTTTGAAAGAATTAAGAGTAAAACAGAAAGCAGGATAGCAGATGAACAAGGGGCTTTAGGAAAGGTAGGGGTGTGTAGACCAAGTGTTTACAGTGGAAACATATAGGTGAACAGTATTTGGATAAGGGTAAAAGATGTTTTTGTGGCATTTATGGATTTGGAAAAGGCGTATGATAGGGTAGATAGGGGGCAATGTGGCAGATGTTGCAGGTGTATGGAATAGGAGGAAGGTTACTGAAAGCAGTGAAGAGTTTTTATGAGGATAGTGAGGCTCAGGTTAGAGTGTGTAGGAGGAAGGGGACTATTTCCCAGTAAAGTGGGCCTTAGACAAGGATGTGTGATGTCACGTGGTTGTTCAATATATTTATAGATGGGGTTGTAAGAAGTGAATGCGAGGTCTTGGCAAGAGGTGTTGGGCTAAAAGATAAAGAAGCAAATACAAAGTGGGAGTTGTCACTTGCTTTGCTGATGACACTGTGTTTTGGGAGATTCTGAAGAGAAGCTGCAGAGGTTGGTGGATGAATTTGGTAGGGTGTGTAAAAGAAGAAATTGAAAGTGAATATAGGAAGAGTAAGGTGATAAGGATAACAAAAAGAATAGGTGACGAAAGATTGGATATCAGATTGGGGGGAGAGAGTATGGAGGAGGTGAATGTATTCAGATATTTGGGAGTGGACATGTCGGCGGATGGGTCTATGAAGGATGAGGTGAATCATAGAATTGATGAGGGAAAAGGGTGAGTGGAGCACTTCGGGTCTGTGGAGACAAAGAACCTTGTCCATGGAAGTAAAGGGAATGTATGAGAGTATAGTTATACCAACGCTCTTATATGGGTGTGAAGCATGGTGATGAATGTTGCAACGAAGAGAAGGCTGGAGGCAGTGGAGATGTCATGTCTGAGGTCAATGTGTGGTGTGAATATAATGCAGAGAATTCGGAGTTTGGGAAAATTAGGAGGAGTGCGGGATTACCAAAACGATTGTCCAGAGAGCTGAGGAGGGTTGTTGAGGTGGTTTGGACATGTAGAAGAATGGAAGAGACAGAGTGACTTCGAGTGTATAAATCTGTAGTGGAGGGGAAAGGGGGGGTAGGGGACGGCCTAGGAAAGGTTGGAGGAGGGTAAAGGAAGTTTTGTGTGCGAGGGCTTGAACTTCCAGCAAGCATGTGTGAGCGTATTTGATAGGAGTGAATGGAGGCATATGGTTTTAATACTTGACGTGCTGTTGGAGTGTGAGCAAAGTAACATTTATGAAGGGATTCAGGGAAACCGGCAGGCCGGACTTGAGTTCTGGAGATGGGAAGTACAGTGTCTGCACTCTGAAGGAGGGGTGTTAATGTTGCAGTTTTATAAATGTAGTGTAAAGCACCCTTCTGGCAAGACAGTGATGGAGTGAATGATGATGAAAGTTTTTCTTTTTCGGGCCACCCTGCCTTGGTGGGAATCGGCCGATGTGTTAATAAAAAAAAAAATAGTGACAAAAACTAGAATGTATGATGAGAAGAGCATAATAAAATAAGTGATATAAACATCGTAAAACATTATCAGAAGACACCACGAGGAGATATTCAACCAAACTGTGACTACAAATGCCAATTACTCATCTATATGTGGGAGAAATTTGGTTGATGTCTTTGTTTATGTGTCTCGCCCAGCTGGATGTATAGGATCACTCTCTTTCTCTACCTTTGAGTGCCAGAAAATAAGTAGCGGCAGCACTAAGAGAATATTTAGAAAATCATTAGGATAACTAAATAATTAGGACTAATTTTCAGTGCTGATTGTTTCTCTGGGTGTCTTTAAAGGAACTCATACACACCAGTAAGCAATATATTAGTAATTGTTATTATATAATTAGGAAAAGACCGAAAATAATTTAAGTGGAGCAGCAGCCTAGCATAACATAACAGAGACTGATAGGTTGGGGGGAAGGTGGGGGACGGATTACATTATTCCTGAACGTTGGATCTGGGAAGACGGAAGACTTGTAGGTGGAGTGTATGAGTGTTATGTATGGAGTTTTGGGAGTGTATGGAGGGACTGGGGATGATTAGATTGCTTATAGTGGTGGGTAAGTAATGGAAAGGCGAGGTTTGCCTGGTCTCGAGGCTGTGTGGAGAGGTTACTAAGAGTTGTTTAGTACATTTTTATTTCATCATACGTGGTGGAAGGTACTGAAACTTGCATGGTGAGTCCCGTGGAGTTTCTGTAAAGAGGACATATTGTGGATGTATCCCTGGAGTGTAATGATTATTGTACTGTACATGTGTTTGGTGGATCTTATAGCTTCTGTTTGGTTCCAAATTCGGTGTAGTGGTTGGTGTATCGGATCACTATGTAGATTATTTGCATGAGCAGGAGATTATGTTGCATAACGAATGAAGGTGTGTTACTCTAGGGTATGGATTTTGATAATTGGATAACATTAATAAATATAATGTACATAGGTAATATTACTATTGATATGTGTTAATTGTTTACAGGGGGGTTACATATTGGCTCTTGTTTATATTGTAAGTTTCTTAGATTGAGCATATTAAGAACTATCAGTTTGTGTCATGCTGGACATAAGGAATATACGTTAGATAAAAATTACCCGATATGGGTTTACACTAATAGTTGCAGGGCAAATGTTCTCTGTGGCATGTTAACTACTAGTGTTGTATTATACAAATGCAATAATATATGTCGGCCGATTAGGTAAACTTGCGATTTTGGCTTAAATAGCAACGCTCACCTTGCCATATAAGACAAGCGAAAATTTGTGTATGCAATAATTTCATAAAAATCATTCTGAACCTAACGAAAAAATATATTTCATTGTATTTGTTTATTATTCAATTAATGTTAACATATCTAAAATTTTAGAAAGGACTTAATTTTAAATGAGTTCTTGCTAATTGACCAGTTTTACCTAATCGGCACGACATATATATATATATATATATATATATATATATATATATATATATATATATATACGTATATATGATGGGATCTACCTCTGGTGCATATTGTGGCCCATAGCCTCACAGAAGTGGATAAAAATGCTTCGAGGAAAACATTTTAATATATTCCAGAAGCCATTTGAATATTCTATTTCCCCTACCACCCCATTTTTTCATTTTTTTACGAAAAGGTATATTTTATTGAATAATATGGTACAAAAGATTTAAAAGATACATTGCTGTTATAAAGATGACATATCCAGTACATGAGGTTTGAGGGATACATTTCTAGTACATATTACTACATGTTTATCAAAGATTATATTTCGAAAATCTCATCCAGCTCCTCAGAGCTGGGGCTCGTGCCCAAGATACAACTAGCATTACCACTCTGAACAGCAGTGCTGAGTCACTGGAATTGAAAACTAGCCGCCATGGAATCCCTAGTTACCCTGATGAGTCTTTTGTCTGGCTGCTTTTCCCATGAGCCAAGAGTCTCCTAGCCTATGGGAACAAACATATAATGATGGGCAACTTCACTATATTTTCTAGACTTTTTGGGGCTCTCTGTAGCTGGCAGCTGTCCCTCCTTCCTTCCTGGTGTATTTAAGATAGGTATCAGCTATTGTAGATGCCCACCTCTTTCTTGCCGTCTGCCCAGGCTTGAAGGGTGATACCATCTGGACGCTTTTATTGTAAAAAGATTATGCATTGATCTGGTAGCTGGAATGAACGATGCTCTTCAGAAACAACTATACTTTATTTGGGTTCTTGGTACACAGGCAATGTGTTTAAGTTGCCCAGGCCTGGAGGGCCATGCATGGGAGAGAGTGACGGAGTAGACCATGTTGAATAAGTGAGCTCGACTGCCAGAATGAGGCAGGGAAATCGTGGTGCAGGGTGAGATTGGTAATCCTATAGATGACAGCACCATAGTGCCGCGAAATATAAACCCAGTTGGGCATACATTGTTCGGCCATCTACCCATGATCGTCCTCGGCCTTTCTCTCACAGGAATGGGGCACAGACCAAAGAATAATAACATATATATATACATGTGGACATGGAGAAAAAAAAAACCTCCTACAGGGAGGGAAGAAAAAAAGAGGGGGTGCAAAATATCGTGGTCCAAGGCAGTGAGCCTCGGCAGGCGTTACTGCATGCTTTCCAGCATCTGCAAGATAGGAGACTTCGCTGCAGCTGAACTGTAATGTAACGGGGTACGGTCTCCTCTGGAATGGTGAAGCATTCTTCATGGAGTAGTCGCTGCAGGCTCACTCAACCTAGGGCACAACCTGCTGGAGCCCTTGAGTGAGGCGTCGTCAGTACTCGGCAACTGGGCAGGACTTCTTCTGGCAAGCGACTCAGGAGGACATTTCTCGACTGGTACTGTCGCTGGGGCTGTCACTGCCAGTGAGAGTGGAGTGCGTCATAGAAGACACAACTCAGACGAAACATCTGAGAGTCATAGCAGCATACACTGTAACTGGAGTGAGCGGGCTAGCAGTCAAAGTGACATCATAATTTGTGCAGGCTGCTCACTGAAGCTGTGACACAAGTCAGACAGTCGACTGCCGAGAGGGCAGGCGACTGGTGAGAGGGGTGAAGTAAGGCGCGGGCAGTCACAGTACACAGACTAGCACACTATATATTGTTCACACTGTCCTACTTACAATAAACACATTATTTGTTTCCTACGCACACTATGAAAGATGTTTCCTCAAGCGCAATATATATATATATATATATATATATATATATATATATATATATATATATATATATATATATATATATATATATATATATATATATATATAAATAAGTATGTATGAAAATTTATTTAGCAGGCATTAACATTTTTGTGGGTATAATTAAATAATATACAGTATGAATATAGGGAATTAAATATAAGAAATCTTTTGATCGTTCGTTTTAACTTTATTTAAAAAGATACGAAGTTATACACAAACTGACAATGTCATTTTCATAATTTCTTAACATGTATAAAATTTTTACTTTACGAATTAATGTTTTCAGATGTGTCCTTTTTATCTGGAAGCATGAGCTCATATTAAGTAAGGCTTTATAATGAAAAATAGTTTTATTTTTTTGGGTTTTCTATAGTAATGATTTTTTTGAAGTACACATTGTACAGATCATTCTTTAACTGAGGTGAAATTTATTTGTTAAGTATAAGTTAATTTTTAATGTCATTTTCTTGAAGATCATTCTGTAGTGGCTGAAGCTGAAATGGCAGCAGTGGATTATGTAAACGTTCTGCAGTGTTCCTTGAACTGTAAAGTTGTCTAGAAATGAAAGATAAATTATTTAATTTATACATGTTAAGATATAAATTTCTTTGAGTAATTAGTTCCATTTTGCCATTATTCTTCCATTTTCTTGCCCATCTATACACTGTGGACACACTAATCTTATATTTTTTGGAAATTTCTCTCGCTGACATGCCACTTATCCACAGTCCCACGACCAAGGCTTGTTCACCCTCTGCGGCCCACATTCTTGATATGCCTACCTTCACACGACGCTACCTGAGAAACAGTTCAGAAATTATATATATATAGTATATATATATATATATATATATATATATATATATATATATATATATATATATATATATATATATATATATATATATATATCGTGCCGAATAGGTAAAACTGGTCAATTAGCAAGAACTCATTTAAAATTAAGTGTTTTCTAAAATTTTCTCTTGTACATTTAAAAATATAATTTTTTCATTTATGTTAACATGAAAATTAATGATTTTGTACCAAAAAAAAACTTAACAAACTTACCTAACATTATTATAACAAGCTGAATATAATTTAACCTAATCCAACTAAATATATTTTATATAAGTTTACAATAATTCAATAAACGGACACAATGAAATATATTTCTTTTGTTAGATTCAGAATAATTTTTGCGAAATTATTGCATACACAAATTTTCGCTTGCCCTATTCGGCGCGACATTATATATATATATATATATATATATATATATATATATATATATATATATATATATATATATATATACATGTGTGAGTGGGTGTGTGTTGTGTGTGTGTGTTTTTGTGTGTAACAACAACGGGCGAGTTGAATGATAGCTCTAGGCCTTTAGTGTTGCAATCAACGCATCATCAGGAGCTTGCAATGTTGCAGAAAAGAGGATGAAGTTCAAGCAAACACATACAGAGGGAGCATTTTTGCTAGAATGAGATAAGAGGGAAGCAATAGAGAATAAGTACCCCATGCATACCAACTAGTACCCAGTGCCCCAGGCATACCAACCTTTACCCTGTGCCCCAGACATACCAACCAGTACCCATTGCCTACAGGCATACCAACCAGTACCCAGTGCCTCCAGGCATACCAACCAGTACCCAGTGCCTCCAGACATACCAACCAGTATCCAGTGCCCCAGGCATACCAACCAGTACCCAGTGCATCCAAGCATACCAACCAGTACCCAGTGTCTCCAGGCATACCAACCAGTACCAAGTGCCCCAGGCATACCAACCAGTACCCAGTGCCTCCAGGCATACCAACCTGTACCCTGTGCCCCAGACATACCAACCAGTACCCATTGCCTCCAGGCATACCAACCAGTACCCAGTGCCTCCAGGCATACCAACCAGTATCCAGTGCCCCAGGCATACCAACCAGTACCCAATGCATCCAGGCATACCAACCTGTACCCAGTGTCTCCAGGCATACCAACCAGTACCAAGTGCCCCAGGCATACCAACCAGTACCCAGTGCCTCCAGGCATACCAACCAGTACCCAGTGCCCTAGACATACCATCCAGTACCCAGTGCCCCAGGCATACCAACCAGTACCCAGTGCCTCCAGGCATACCAACCAGTACCTAGTGCCCCAGGCATACCAACCAATACCCAGTGCCTCCAGGCATACCAACCAGTATCCAGTGCCCCAGGTATACCAACCAGTACCCAGTGCCCAAGGCATACCAACCAGTACCTATTGCCCCAGGTATACCAACCAGTACCCAGTGCCTCCAGGCATACCAACCAGTACCTAGTGCCCCAGGCATACCAACCAGTAACCAGTACCCCAGACATACCAACCAGTTCCTAGTGCCACAGGCATACCATTCAGTATCCAGTACCCCAGGCATACCAACCAGTACCCAGAGCCCCAGGCATTCCAACCAGTATCCGGTGCCTAAGGCATACCAACCAGTATCTAGTGCCCCAGGCATACCAACCAGTACCCAGTGCCTGGTGCCTGAAAGATTGAAGAATATTTTATTAGGCATTATAAGACCGCCAGCCCACAAGCACTGATATCGTAGTGGTAACCCGACGGGCGTAACATTAGTGACTTCACAGTTATCTAAAAGTCGGTCAACTTCATTATGATTTAAATGACTTAACATTCTATATACAGATATCTGGTAATTGTCAGAGTATTTTTTCATACATTAGAAAACGGGTCCTCTGCCGACTGATTTAGGGGAACTCATTTAAAGGGGGAGAGATCTGTAGTTTATCCAAACGGAAGATGGCCATAGTTTATCGTACAAAACGTTGTTCTAACCATCAGAACCACGGCAAATAGGCCCAAATTCCTCTGTGTGCTACATTTAAGACAATCCATTGCAATTGTATAGGAGTCCGGTATTATGCTATGGACTATAGCTTCCACCATAAACGAATCTAATGTGAATAAGCCTCCACTATTATTATATACTGAACGTTTATCATGTTTTATGATAGCAGATTCTACAATGTTCAGTCCAAGTCAAGTGGAACAAGAGTCAATGACTTTAGTTTTGGTCAATTTGCCATGTTATTACAGACTCTGATATAGCTGAAAAATTACATTTGATTCTTGGGCACTTCGTATCAAATATTTGTGTTCTAATAACCTAATATTTAGACGTTTTTCAGTCTATCCCACTTAAGAAAATTTGCACCCATTACAACCTATTCTAAACACATCACCAACACAATGTTGTTGCGAATTCTTTATCAAAATGTCTTTAAGAGTCCGAGAATTTTTAAAAACTATACTTGAAAGTTAAATTTTTCAAGAACGTTCAGCAGGACAGATAAATTCTCAATGTATGGGAGAACCAACACATTCTTGATCTGAAGTGTTATCTTAAGTTCAGTTCAATGATAAGTTTCTTTCTAACTGCTAGCAACGATGATTCCACATAATCTTTAGGGTACCTCAGTACTGTGGCAATATGAAAAAAAATCCTAATTCAACGAGAAATTCAGGGCTACTCGGTAAGCTCTCAGAAACATAGTGAGAATGACGCTCCTTTTTACTCTGGTAGTATGGTTCGAATAATAGTGGATATACTAGCACACATTAGTGGCCTTCATATGCATTGTAAACCTGAACAATCTATCGACACCGTGTATTTACACATCTTGGAAAGGGAGTTTAGATTCCGCTTCTTTTCCACAGTGAATTTAATAGACGGGAGCAAAGCATTAAGACTCGGTAAGAATGCATCCACGGGCATACTACTCGACCACAACCCCAAGATGTCATCCACATAACCGAACCTTCTAGCTTTACAAGGAAGGTTGTCTTTCAACAGTCTAGCCTCGAAAAATTGCATATACAGATTGCTTAACAAGGGAGGCAATGGATTTCCCATAGACATTCCCTGTCTTTGAGCATAGAAATTCCATTCAAACTCAAACTTGCAATCGACTACACACAACTTAATCAGCTCAGTAATGGTACTCATATCAAAAGACATGGAGAACTGATCTGATTCTTCATCAGAGTAAAATAATATCGGGAAGATGAACTCGAGTGAACAACGCCGTGACATCAAAACTTACTAGTGAACAACGCCGTGACATCAAAACATACTAGTGAACAACGCCGTGACATCAAAACATACTAGTGTAAATTAATTGGTCAGGTTAACATTTTGCAATTTGTCAGTGAGATCAACATTGTTTTTTAAGTGAGTTTCATTGATTTTAAGGACTAGTAAATAAATATAAATTAACCTATGATTTATGTTAATGAAAAAATTAATAATTTTGTACCAACAGTGCCTTAGAAAACTTACCTAACCTTATTATAACAAGCCCAATTTAATTCAGCCTAATCCAGTTAAACATATTTTAGATAAGTTTACAATAATTTAATAATTAACAAACACAATGATATAAAAATATATTTTTTGGTTAGCGAAATAATGCGTAAACAAATTTTCGCTTGCCTTACTCGGCAAGAAAAGCGTTTCTATTTAAGCCAAAATCGCAAGTTTTACCTATTCTGCACGACAAAATTATAAATACGTATATATATATATATGTCGTGCCGATTAGGTAAAACTTGCGATTTTGGCATAAATAGCTAACGCTCTTCTTGCCATATATGACAAGCGAAAATTTGTGTATGCAATAATTTTGCAAAATCATTCTTAACCTAACGAAAAATATATTTCATTGTGTTTGTTTATTATTAAATTAATGTTAACGTATCTAAAATATATTTAGTTGGGTTAGGCTAAATTAAATTGCGCTTGTTAATAGGTAGTAGGTTTTCAAAGTTTCCTTGGTACAAAATTAAAATTATACATTAACATAAATGAAAAAACTATATCTTTAAACGTATAAGAGAAAATTTTAGAAAGGACTTAATTTTAAATGAGTTCTTGCTAATTGACCAGTTTTACCTAATCGGCACGATATATATATATATATATATATATATATATATATATATATATATATATATATATATATATATATATATATATATATATATATATATATATATATATATATATATATGTCGTGCCGATTAGGTAAAACTGTGAATTACAACAACTCATCTAAAATTAAGTCCTTTCTAAAATTTTCTCTTATACGTTTAAAGATATATTTTTCATTTATTTTAATGTAAGAATTTATAATTTTGTACCAAGAGAAACTTTGAAAACCTACCTAACCTTATTACAACAAGCGCAATTTAATTTAGCCTAACCCAGCTAAATATATTTTAGATACGTTAACATTAATTTAATAATAAACAAACACAATGAAATATATTTTTCGATATGTTCAGATGATTTTGGCGAAATTATTGCATACACAAATTTTCACTTGTCCTATATGGCAAGGTGAGCGTTGCTATTTAAGCCAAAATCGCAAGTTTTACCTAATCGGCACGACATATATATATATATATATATATATATATATATATATATATATATATATATATATATATATAGTATATATATATATATATATATATATATATATATATATTATATATATATATATATATATATATATATATCAGTGATTATGTGTGAGTGTGGTGAAAGTGTTGAATGATGATGAAAATATTTTCCTTTGGAGATTTTCTTGATTTTTGGATCACCCTGCCTCGGTGGGAGACGGCCGACTTGTTGAAATATATATATATATATATATATATATATATATATATATATATGTCGTGCCTAATAGGTAAAACTGGTCAATTAGCAAGAACTCATCTAAATTAGTCCTTTCTAAAATTTTCTCTTATACGTTTAAGATATATTTTTTCATTTATGTTAATGTAAGCATTTATAATTTTGTACCAAGAAACTTTGAAAACCTACCTACCATTACAACAAGCGCAATTTAATTTAGCCTAACCCAACTAAATATATTTTAGATACGTTAACATTAATTTAATAATAAACAAACACAATGAAATATATTTTTTCGTTATGTTCAGAATGATTTTGGCGAAATTATTGCATACACAAATTTTCACTTGTCTTATATGGCAAGGTGAGCGTTGCAATTTAAGCCAAAATCGAAGTTTTACCTAATCGGCACGACATATATATATATATATATATATATATATATATATATATATATATATATATATATATATATATATATATATGTCGTGCCGATTAGGTAAAACTTGCGATTTTGGCTTAAATAGCAACGCTCTTCTTGCCATATAGGACAAGTGAAAATTTGTGTATGCATAATTTCGCCAAAATCATTCTGAACATAACGAAAAATATATTTCATTGTGTTTGTTTATTATTAAATTAATGTTAACGTATCTAAAATATATTTAGTTGGGTTAGCTAAATTAAATTGTGCTTGTTGTAATAAGGTTAGGAGGTTTTCAAAGTTTCTCTTGGTACAAAATTATAAATTCTTACATTAACATAAATTAAAAAAATATATCTTTAAACGTATAAGAGAAAATTTTAGAAAGGACTTAATTTTAGATGAGTTCTTGTAATTGACCAGTTTTACTAATCGCACGACATATATATATATATGTCGTGCCGATTAGGTAAAACTTGCGATTTTGGCTTAAATAGCAACGCTCACCTTGCCATATAGGACAAGTGAAAATTGTGTATGCAATAATTTCGCCAAAATCATTCTGAACATAACGAAAAATATATTTCATTGTGTTTGTTTATTATTAAATTAATGTTAACGTATCTAAAATATATTTAGTTGAGTTAGGCTAAATTAAATTGTTCTTGTTGTAATAAGGTTAGTAGGTTTTCAAAGTTTCTCTTGGTACAAAATTATAAATTCTTACATTAACATAAATGAAAAAATATATCTTTAAACGTATAAGAAAATTTTAGAAATGACTTAATTTTAGATGAGTTCTTGCTAATTGACCAGTTTTACCTAATCGGCACGACATATATATATATATATATATACTGTATATATATATATATATATATATATATATATATATATATATATATATATATATATATATATATATATATATATATATATATATATATATATATATATATATATATATATATATATATATATATATATATATATTCAACAAGTCGGCCGTCTTCTACCGAGGCAGGGTGACCCATAAAGAAGAAAATCCCCAAAAAGATAATATTTTCATCATCATTCAACACTTTCACCTCACTCATACATAATCACTGTCTTTGCACAGGCGCTCAGTTACAACAGTTTAGAAGTACCTCCAAACTGCCAAAATCCCAAACCAATCCTTTAAAGTGCAGGCATTGTACTTCCCGTTTCCAGGACATATGTCGTGCCGATTAGGTAAAAATGGTCAATTAGCAGAACTCATCTAAATTAAGTCTTTCTAAAATTTTCTCTATACGTTTAAAGATATATTTTTTCATTTATGTTAATGTAAGAATTTATAATTTTGTACCAAGAGAAACTTTGAGAACCTACCTAACCTTATTACAACAAGCGCAATTTAATTTAACCTAACCCAACTATATATATTTTAGATACGCTAACATTAATTTAATAATAAACAAACACAATGAAATATATTTTTCGATATGTTCAGAATGATTTTGAAATATTGCATACACAAATTTTCGCTTGTCTATATGGCAAGATGAGTTGCTATTTAAGCGATTTTGGCTTAAATAGCAACGCTCACCTTGCCATATAAGACAAGTGAAAATTTGTGTATGCAATAATTTCGCTAAAATCATTCTGAACATAACGAAAAAATATATTTCATTGTGTTTGTTTATTATTAAATTAATGTTAACGTATCTAAAATATATTTAGTTGGGTTAGGCTAAATTAAATTGCGCTTGTTGTAATAAGGTTAGGTAGGTTTTCAAAGTTTCTCTTGGTACAAAATTATAAATCTTACATTAACATAAAAGAAAAAATATATCTTTAAACGTATAAGGAAAATTTTAGAAAGGACTTAATTTTAGATGAGTTCTTGCTAATTGACCAGAATATATATATATATATATATATATATATATATATATATATATATATATATATATATATATATATATATATATATATATATATATATAATATATATATTTATATATATATATATATATATATATATATATATATATATATATATATGTCGATGCCGATTAGGTAAAACTTGCGATTTTGGCTTAAATAGCAACGCTCTTCTTGCCATATAAGACAAGCGAAAATTTGTGTATGCAATAATTTCGCCAAAATCATTCTGAACATAACGAAAAATATATTTCATTGTGTTTGTTTATTATTAAATTAATGTTAACGGATCTAAAATATATTTAGTTGGGTTAGGCTAAATTAAATTGCGCTTGTTGTAACAAGGTTAGGTAAGTTTTCAAAGTTTCTCTTGGTACAAAATTATAAATTTTTACATTAACATAAATGAAAAAATATATCTTTAAACTTATAAGAGAAAATTTTAGAAAGGACTTAATTTTAAATGAGTTCTTGCTAATTGACCAGTTTTACCTAATCGGCACGACATATATATATATATATATATATATATATATATATATATATATATATATATATATATATATATATATATATATATCATTATTTATTTATTTTTATTAACACATCGGCCGTTTCCCACCAAGTCAGGGCGGCCCAAAAAAGAAAAAACTTTCATCATCATTCACTCCATCACTGTCTCGCCAGAGGCATGTTTACACTACAGTTATAAAACTGCAACATTAACACCCCTCCTTCAGAGTGCCGGCACTGTACTTCCCATCTCCAGGACTCAAGTCCGGTCTGCCGGTTTTCCTTAATCCTTTCATAAATGATACCTTACTTACACTCCAACAGCAAGTCAAGTCCTAAAAACATTTGTCTCCATTTTCTTCTATCTAATACACTCACACACGCTTGCTGGAAGTCCAAACCCCTCGCAAACAAAACCTCCTTTACCCCCTCCCTCCAACCTTTCCTAGGCCGATCCCTACCCCGCCTTCCCTCCACTACAGATTTATGCACTTTCGAAGTCATTCTATTTCGTTCCATCCTCTCCACATGTCGAAACCATTTCAATAACCCTCCTCAGCCCTCTGGATAATAGTTTCGGTAATCCCACACCAAAATCACTCCCTATGAAAGCAAAAGACTCGGCAGGAGATGTAACATTCCCTCACTGAAAAGTAGGGACTCCACGAGTACATTGAGAGAAAACTCAATATGTGTCCGACAACACAATAAGTCAGAACCTGACCAACCAGGGTGTGGTTCGTGCGTCAGTCTCCAGCAGTAACAGCCTGGTTCATCAGACCCTGATCCACCATGAGGCTTGGTCTCAGACCGAGCCGCGGGGGCGTTGACCCCCGAAACCTATTCCAGGTAAACTCCACGTAAACCTCCTCGTAATCTCCAAACTACGGATTCTCTGCATTATATTCACACCACACATCACCCTCAGACATGACATCTCCACTGCCTCCAGCCTTCTCCTTGTTGCAACATTCACAACCCATGCCTCACACCCATACAAGAGCATTGGTATAACTATACTCATACATTCCCCTCTTTGCTTTCATGGATAAAGTTCTTTATCTCCACAAATTCCTCAGTGCACCACTCACCTTTTTTCCCTCGTCAATTCTATGATTTATCTCATCTTTCATAGAACCATCCACTGACACGTCCACTCCTAAATATCTGAATACATTCACCTCCTCCATACTCTCTCCCTCCAATCTGATATCCAATCTTCCGTTACCTAATTTTGTTATCCTCATCACCTTACTCTTTTCTATATTCGCTTTTAATTTCGTTCTTTTACATACCCTACCAAACTCGTCCACCAACCTCTGCAACTTCTCTTCAGAATCTCGTAAAAGCAAAGTGTCATCAGCAAAGAGCAACTGTGACAACTCCCAATTTGTGTTAGATTCTTTATCTTTTAACCCCACACCTCTTGCCAACACCCGAGCATTCACTTCTCTTACAACTCCATCTATAAATATATTGAACAACCACGGTGACATCACACATCCCTGTCTAAGGTCTACTTTTACACACTCTAACATGAGCCTCAATATCCTCGTAAAGACTTTTCACTGCTTTCAATAACCTACCATTTGCAACATCGGCCACATTGCCTTCCCCCTATCCACCCAATCATAATCCATAAATGCCACAAAAAACTCTTTACCATTATCTAATTACTGTTCACCTATATGTTTCACTGCAAACTCTTGGTCTACACACCCTCTACCCTTACTAAAGCCTCCTTGTTCATCTGCTATCCTGCTCTCCGTCTAACTCTTAATTCTTTCAATAATAACTCTACCATACACATTACCAGGTATACTCAACAGACTTATCCCCCTATAATTTTTACACTCTCTTTTGTCCCCTTTGCCTTTATACAAAGGAACTATGCATGCTATCTGCCAATCCCTAGGTACCTTACCCTCTTCCATACATTTATTAAATAAAAACACTAACTACTCTTAAACTATATCCCCACCTGCCTTTAACATTTCTATCTTTATCCCATCAATCCAAGCTGCTTTACCCTCTTTCATTCTACTCACTGCCTCACGAACTTCCCCCACACTCACAACTGGTTCTTCCTCACTCCTATAAGATGTTATTCCTTCTTGCCCTATACACGAAATCACTGCTTCCCTACCTTCATCAACATTTAACAATTCCTCAAAATATTCCCTCCATCTTCCCGATACAATCTCGATCTTCCATTAGTTCCCTAGGCTTTCTCAACTTATTAACTTCACTTCAAAACTTTTTCTTATTTTCAACAAAATTTATTGATAACTTCTCACCCACTCTCTCATTTGCTCTCTTTTACATTGCTTCACCACTGTCTTAACCTCTCTTTTTCTCTCCATATACTCCTCTTTTTGCATCACTTCTTCTTTGCAAAAACCTCTCATATGCTAACTTTTTTTCTCTCTCTCTTTGTATTTATATTATATCTACAGCATAATTCAATACCTTCCTGTAAACCTAAGAAGAGCTTAAGAATTCCATTCTATCCATGTATTGTACATTATTCCATTCCATCCGTTTAAAATTGTATAAATTACGGATTTCGTTTATAAATGGTATGTTTTGAGGTTTGTAATAATTTTAATGAATATTTTTCATTACTGAATTCAGTCATTTTAGCACTTCTTATTTTTCATAAATGTGAAATATATTTACAATTTCTTGACCAACAAGAATTTTGAAGACAAAACGATCATTTAAAACATCTACCATAACGCTTACTGACATACAGTATTCACAAGAAAGATAAAAACCTCAGAGTTATAAGGAGTCACGATACCTTGAGCAGATTCCTGACACAGTGGTTCACGTCTCGTGGGTGAGGCTCCAAGCAAGTGCTCCCCGCAACTCTCAGTCTCAAGTATTTATACACATGGAGCGTCACGCCACAAGCCGCAGCAGCAGCAGTGGCGGCGGCGGTGGTGGCGACAGCGGCAGCAGTAATGGCAGCGACCTGGAGGATGAACACAAGTGGAGAAGCAGCATCAGGGGTCAACAGGAGGAACAGCAAGAACAGCTGGTGAGCAGCACAAACATCTTCACCAGCTTTTAAATGTACGTTAATTTGCATTAATAATCTATTTGCAGTTTCTACATTAATTATGTACATTACCAGTACATATAAATTATATATTTATAATGCATACACACGAGTGTTTAATAATAGTACTGTATAACATAACTACTTCCTATTTACATAAATAATTTAAATATATATATATTTCTTTTACATATATATTACATATAATTCAAAAAGTTGCATATTACTAATATAACCAGTAGTTAGACTGTTGGGTTTAGTCTGACTCTTTCTCTTCTCTTCAGCTCTTCCTCTCGCTATTCTTTTTGTCCCACTTCCCCTCGCCCTAGTGGGTCCTTACTGAGAGTCTGAACTGAAACATTACTGCTAATTTCAAACCACATATTTCCTCTACTTAATTAGTCTTTACTAAGACGATAAATATTTCTTCATTAGGTGCCAAAATTTAATAAACCAATTCGACAATCTAGATAATTCAGATCCCACTTCGGTACCAGTGTGTCATGATAATACGCAGAGTAATATTCATAGTGTAGGTAATATTCATCGGTTAGGTAATATTCATAGTGCATGTAATATTCATAGTGTAGGTAATATTCATCGGGCAAATAATATTTAAAGTGTATTAATAATGGTAGAATTACCGACAATATGTTAAGTAAAAGGACACAAATGCAGCTAATGAGACATTTTATTGTGGCAACGTTTCGCTCTCCAGGAGCTTTGTCAAGCCGTTACAAACAATGCATGGACACAGAGCGTATATATAGGTTCAGGGTGAGGTGTAATACTAGTGTTGGTAGAGGTAGTAGTGATATAAGACGTAGTAGTAGTGATACAATAAGGTATAACAATCAACTTGCACATGAGTAAAAGGTGATAAAAGCAATTACTTGGGTAGTATAAAAATAGGTTAGTCAAATATTTCTGTTGAAGGTTGGAAAAGAGAAGACTTGTAGCAGTGTTCCACATCCGCGAAGTGCTTGTGTAGTAGGAGAGACTATGTGATGGTAGGGTTTACTGTTTTCAGGAGGATTCTTGCTTACACTTTAGAGATGGTAAAGCTGCCTTTGTTTTGTTTAATTGTGTTAGAATCAGCACTTGTCTTCTGTACTTTTTCCATTCTCTCGTTCCTCCTTGGGTCTTTGTACCTTTTGTACCTAGTTGTACTCACCTAGTTGTGGTTGCAGGGGTCGAGTCAAAGCTCCTGGCCCCGCCTCTTCACTGGCCGCTACTGGGTCACTCTCCCTGCCTCCACTACATCGCTTCCTAAACTATTCAACTTCCCGACAACTCTGTGACTGAAGAAATACTTCCTAACATCTCTGTGATTCATCTGAGTCTTCAACTTCCAACTGTGTCCCCTTGTTGTTGTGTCCCATCTCTGGAACATTCTGTCTCTGTTCACTTTGTCAATTCCTCTCAGTATCTTATATGTTGTTATCATGTCCCCCTATCTCTCCTGTCCTCCAGTGTCGTCAGGTCGTGTGTGTGCGTGTGTGTGCGTGTGTGTGCGCGTGTGTGTGTGTGTGTGTGTGTGTGTGTGTATGTGTGTGTGTGTGTGTGTGTGTGTGTGTGTGTGTGTGTGTGTGTGTGTGTGTGTGTGTGTGTGTGTGTGTGTGTGTGTGTGTGTATGTTGTCTGTCGTGTTTTAATGGAAATTTATCAACAAAACAGTTCCAATAAATAAAATGAGAAATATATTGGTAAAAGAAAAATAATCATTCGGATTCTCGTATAAATTACATTTAATTTCTTTGAAGTTATTTCGTTCATTTATCTGAGGCAACAGGAAGTGATAATTAAATGATTGTTGGTCGGAGGCAATTTTGTTCTGGTCCCACCTCATAAATTCTTTAAGTAAATGATTTTAATGAAACTAGAATTAAATAATTGATACATTTTATTGTTTATTTTATTACATTTTATTGAAATCATAACATAACGAATGCAGTTGATTTCTGTAGTAAAACAATAAAAATTATTAGCATAGATGCATAATTTTAACCATTAATATTACCTATCATTGAATCTGTGGATTATTTCATTCCGATCTTCAACCTTCACAATGGCAGATTCTTCTGATGTAATTGCTGAGAAACATTTTGATTAATACCATCTGTGTTTTACTCCATTATGTGCTGGCAACTGATATATTGTCAACGTATCAATAATTTTCAGCTCCATAGAAAACATTTAGCTATGATGTTATTTAGCTTTTTTAGAACAAGAAATGCAAAATTTTCTTTTATGAAGAATCTTTGTCTTAGAAATTATTTCCTCAAACTTATTCATTCTTTTCATTAATCGACGCAGAAGACGTCTCTCTAATCACAATCTGTAAACAAAATGTCTTAATACAAGTAACTCAGACACAAACGTCTTTATTCATACTATATTAAATTGGAATTAATCTTGCTTTATAATTTTCTAGAAAGAATTACTTTTCCAGCTGATCATTTGTTTCTTGCTCACTGATAGTTATATTTTGTTTTTCTTTGTTGCTCTCGATGTTGAGGGTCTGACTGAACTTCAGCACCCTGAGCCACTGACTGATCTTCAGCACCCTGAGTCACTGACTGATCTTCAGCACCCTGAGCCACTGACTGATCTTCAGCACCCTGAGTCACTGACTGATCTTCAGCACCCTGAGCTACTGACTGATCTTCAGCACCCTGAGCCACTGACTGATCATCAGCACCCTGAGCCACTGCCTGATCTTCAGCACCCTGAGCCACTGCCTGATCTTCAGCACCCTGAGCCACTGACTGATCTTCAGCACCCTGAGATACTGACTGATATTCAGCACCCTGAGTCACTGACTGATCTTCAGCACCCTGAGCTACTGACTGATCTTCAGCACCCTGAGCCACTGACTGATCATCAGCACCCTGAGCCACTGACTGATCTTCAGCACCTTGAGCCACTGCCTGATCTTCAGCACCGTGAGCCACTGACTGATCTTCAGCACCCTGAGTCACTGACTGATCTTCAGCACCCTGAGTCACTGACTGATCTTCAGCACCCTGAGCCACTGACTGATCTTCAGCACCTGAGCCACTGACTGATCTTCAGCACCCTGAGCCACTGACTGATCTTCAGCACCCTGAGCCACTGACTGATATTCAGCACCCTGAGTCACTGACTGATCTTCAGCACCCTGAGCCACTGACTGATCTTCAGCACCCTGAGCCACTGCCTGATCCTCAGCACCCTGAGCCCCTGACTGAATCTTCAGCACCCTGAGCCACTGACTGATCTTCAGCACCCTGAGCCACTGACTGATATTCAGCACCCTGAGTCACTGACTGATCTTCAGCACCCTGAGCCACTGACTGATCTTCAGCACCCTGAGCTACTGACTAATCTTCAGCACCCTGAGCCACTGACTGATCATCAGCACCCTGAGCCACTGCCTGATCTTCAGCACCCTGAGCCACTGCCTGATCTTCAGCACCTGAGCCACTGACTGATCTTCAGCACCTGAGCCACTGACTGATATTCAACACCCTGAGTCACTGACTGATCTTCAGCACCCTGAGCTACTGACTGATCTTCAGCACCCTGAGCTACTGACTGATCATCAGCACCCTGAGCCACTGACTGATCTTCAGCACCCTGAGCCACTGCCTGATCTTCAGCACCTGAGCCACTGACTGATCTTCAGCACCCTGAGTCACTGACTGATCTTCAGCACCCTGAGTCACTGACTGATCTTCAGTACCCTGAGCCACTGACTGATCTTCAGCACCCTGAGCCACTGACTGATCTTCAGCACCCTGAGCCACTGACTGATCTTCAGCACCCTGAGCCACTGACTGATATTCAGCACCCTGAGTCACTGACTGATCTTCAGCACCTTGAGCCACTGACTGATCTTCAGCACCCTGAGCCACTGCCTGATCCTCAGCACCCTGAGCCACTGACTGATCTTCAGCACCCTGAGCCACTGACTGATCTTCAGCACCCTGAGCCACTGACTGATATTCAGCACCCTGAGTCACTGACTGATCTTCAGCACCCTGAGCCACTGCCTGATCTTCAGCACCCAGAGCCACTGCCTGATCCTCAGCACCCTGAGCCACTGACTGATCTTCAGCACCCTGAGTCACTGACTGATTTTCAGCACCCTGAGTCACTGACTGATTATCAGCACCCTGAGCCACTGACTGATCTTCAGCACCCTGAGCCACTGACTGATCTTCAGCACCCTGAGCCACGGACTGATCTTCAGCACCCTGAGCCACTGACTGATCTTCAGCACCCTGAGCCACTGACTGATCCTCAGCACCCTGAGTCACTGACTGATTTTCAGCACCCTGTGTCACTGACTGATCTTCAGCACCCTGAGCTACTGACTGATCTTCAGCACCCTGAGCCACTGACTGATCTTCAGCACCCTGAACCACTGACTGATCTTCAGCACCCTGAGCCACTGACTGATCTTCAGCACCCTGAGTCACTGACTGATCTTCAGCACCCTGAGCCACTGACTGATCTTCAGCACCCTGAGCCACTGACTGATCTTCAGCACCCTGAGCCACTGACTGATCTTCAGCACCCTGAGCCACTGACTGATCTTCAGCACCCTGAGCCACTGACTGATCTTCAGCACCCTGAGCCACTGCCATGTTGCTTCTCCACCCCTTGTTTATGGTCACCAAATTTTGAATTATCAGTTAAGCTAACCCACCAAGCTACCCCGACCAGCTACCAGCACCCTACCACAAGCTACCCCACCAAGCTACCCCACCAAGCTACCCCACCAAGCTACCCCACCAAGCTACCCAGCAAGCTACCCCACGCTGATCTCAGCAAGCTCACCCCCACCAGCTGATTCAGCAAGCACTCGAGCCACTGCTGTTAAGCATGTAAGCACCTGCTACAAGCAGGCATGCTGGTCATCAAGCAGGAACGCTGCTCACCAAGCAGGAAGCTGCTCATCAAGCAGAACGCTGCTCCACCAAGCAGGCAAGCTGCCTCATCAAGCAGACAGCTGCCTTCACCAAGCGAGGCAAGCTGCCTCTCAGCAAGAACGACTGCCTTACCAAGCAGGCAAGCTGCCTCATCAAGCAAGAACGCTGCCTCACCAAGCAGGCAAGCTGCCTCATCAAGCAAGAACGCTGCCTCACCAAGCAGGCAAGCTGCCTCATCAAGCAAGAACGCTGCCTCACCAAGCAGGCAAGCTGCGTCAACAAGCAGGAACGCTGCCCCACCAAGCATTCAAGCTGCGTCAACAAGCAGGAACGCTGCCCCACCAAGCATTCAAGCTGCGTCAACAAGCAGGAACGCTGCCCCACCAAGAAGGCAAGCTGCGTCATCAAGCAGGCAAATTAACCAATCAAGTATTATTTCTCACTCATTCATAGGGAAATTGTAGACTCATAATCTTCGTCAATTACAGAAATTTAGTAAACTATTGTTGCACTATTCCCGAACGTTAATTCACAATGAACTAGACGTGCAATAAAAAAGGAGTTTGGTATTTTAGAGCGGAGAGAGAAAACACATGTTATGATCACTAAAATTTAAACCTTACGAGCCAATGCTATTGCAAATTTTAAATGAAGACAATCCTGAAATTAGAACTAAATTCCCAGAATGGGTTTCAAGAAGCAGGTATGGTGCCTCTGTCAATGTAAAAGTAGTGGATGATCAACTGGAACCACGGTGTCTACTAGAGTAGTGGATAATCAACTGGAACCACGGTGTCTACTAGAGTAGTGGATGATCAACTGGCACCACGGTGCCTACTAGAGTAGTGGATGATCAACTGGTACCACGGTGCCTACTAGAGTAGTGGATGATCATCTGGCACCACGAATCTCCAAGTTTCCTGTTAGATCGTGAATAAAATGAACCTAGAGCTAGAGTCTAGCCAAGAATCAAGTAAGACGGTCCTGTTGTTTTTTAGTTCCGCTAAGTCACTGCTAATGTCGTCAGTTATCAGGAAATGTTGTATAACACGGTGCTTCAGAACACGGTGTTGCATAACACGGTGCCACCGAATAAGACGGTGCTACCGAATAACACGGTGCTACCGAATAACACGGTGCTACCGAATAACACGGTGCTACCGAATAACACGGTGCTACCGAATAACACGGTGCTACAGAATAACACGGTGCTACCGAATAACACGGTGCTACCGAATAACACGGTGCTACAGAATAACACGGTGCTACAGAATAACACGGTGCTACAGAGCACGGTGTTGCATAACACGGTGCTACAGAACACGTTGTTGCATAATATGGTGCTACATAACATGGTGTTGCATAACACGGTGCTACATAACATGGTGTTGCATAACACGGTGCTACAGAACACGGTGTTGCATAACACAGTGCTGCATAACACACAGTTGCAGAACAATGATGCTGCAGAACAGGGTGTTGCTAGACACACACTATAGCAGAACACGGTTCTGCGGAATGCAATGTTGCAGAATACATTGTTGCAGAACACGGCTCTGCATAACACTTTGTTGCAGAAAATAGTGTTTCAGAAAACAGTGTTATAGAACACAGTTATACTGAAAACCCTGTTGGTTATCACGGTGTTACTCAAAACTGTGTTGCTGAACACGATGTTACTGAACTCGGTGTTTCTGAACAAGGTGTTGCTGAACACGGTGTTACTTAACACGATGTTGCTGAACACGACCTTACTGAACACAATGTTACTGAACATGATTTCATTGAACACGATGTTGGTGAACATGATGTTTTTAATCACGATGTTTGTGAATGTGTTGTGGAACACGATGTTGCTGATCACGGTGTTACTGAACATGATGTTGCTAAACGCGATGCTGCTGAACACATTGTTGTTGAACACGATGTTGCTGAACACATTGTTGTAGAACACGATGTTGAAGAAACCGGTGTTTCAGAAATGGGTGTTCCTGAACATTGAGTTCTTGAACACGATGTTGGAGAACCAGTGTTTAGAACTGGGTGTTCCTGAACACTGTGTTCTTGAACACGATATTGGAGAACCCAGTGTTTTAGAACCCAGTGTTCCTGAACTCTGTGTTCTTGAACACGATATTGGAGAACCCAGTGTTTTAGAACCCAGTGTTTCAGAACACGGTGTGGCTACTAGATGGTGCTTTCTCATTATTTCTGAATCAAATGTTCGTGTTTCCTTACAGGAAAATGTTTTGACATAGACATTACGAGTAGGACGGTGGAATGTAATGACTGACTGTGTGAAATAGTGGAATGAATGGAAATAAATAACCATGTGGTTACTTATTATTTATTAACGTGATGAAATAGTGTAGAGTGTTATTACTGGCGAGGTGGGACAGTGGATTTTGGGGTATAATCTATGCAGTGCTAAGAGAGAGGAATATGTGGTATAATTCTTGCTGTTAGAATAGTGAAAGTGGGATACAATCCTTGACGGGGAGGTAAGTGGAGTCCAGGGTAGACTCCTTGACGTGAAGGATAGTGGAGTCCAGGGTAGACTCCTTGACGTGGAGGATAGTGGGATGTGGAGTATAATGCTTGACGTGGAGGATAGTGGAGTGTAGGGTAGACTCCTTGACGTGGAGGATAGTGGGATGTGGAGTATAATGCTTGACGTGGAGGATAGTGGAGTGTAGGGTAGACTCCTTGACGTGGAGGATAGTGGAGTCCAGGGTAGACTCCTTGACGTGAAGGATAGGGGAGTGTAGGGTAGACTCCTTGACGTGAAGGATAGTGGAGTGTAGGGTAGACTCCTTGACGTGGAGGATAGTGGAGTCCAGGGTAGACTCCTTGACGTGAAGGATAGGGGAGTGTAGGGTAGACTCCTTGACGTGAAGGATAGCGGAGTGTAGGGTAGACTCCTTGACGTGAAGGATAGTGAGATGTGGGTTAAAAAAAATCTTCACGTAGTGTGATAACGGAAGGCAGGTAAAATCTATGGCCTGAACCCTCAGGTCTCAGATTACATTAAGATTCTGATATGTTCGACAAGACGAAAAAGAACGTGCATAGCGCTGTTTGGAGTCCAGGGGTCGAAGATGAAACATACCTTTTGAAAATGAAGGAAAATACTTTGTGAAATATCTGTGATTTCATTATTGTGTCTCGCCGAGACTATGTAGATTTTATTTAATTAGTGATTCACCAATTTGAAACCGTTAGACTGAGTGCTGAATGTTGCTGACTTGAACCTCTACGCAGAGTACCAATAGACTGATGACATATCCAGCAACGAGAATAGCGAACATTCCCTGACAAAAAAAAAAAGAACCTCATTTATTGTAATACATTTCTACATTCAACAAATATGCAAACATATTCTCTATTTTAATAATTTATGTTAAACTTCAGTAACAAACATCATGCAAAGTTTGAAGGATTTATTACCCAAGTATTACTCATTGAAAGTGCAGTCTTGACGGTGATCTTGGTCGGTGCATGATAACACCTTGTGATATTAGGCTCATCCATTTTTAACCATTGGAAGAATAGTCCAGCCTCTGTCATCGACAATATCCTGAAAACAAAAACTCGAATGTTCTACTTATATACCATTAAGAGTTCACGTATTAATAGTTTATATTTTTGAAGGACAGAGACAATATACAGAAAATGCAGGATAGACATAGAATAGAGGAGATAACTCAGTTAAAATGAAAACGAAATGAGTGGAAAGAATAGAAAAGTCAAAGAGAAAACAAACACATTCATAAGTGAGAAGCATAGTACGAACACATAAAATAAAGGATTGAAGTGTGTACACAGAGAAGAAAAATGAGAGATAACAAGGAGTTCATATGCATCAAGAATTAGAAACGAGCTAAACGGTGAAAAAATATCGACACGAAGAAAAAGGTAGATGCAGTATAATGCGAACATTAACTGACTACGTTTCGCTCACACAGTGAGCTTTTCAGGTCACAA
Source organism: Cherax destructor (assembly GCA_009830355.1). Taxonomy (NCBI): domain Eukaryota; kingdom Metazoa; phylum Arthropoda; class Malacostraca; order Decapoda; family Parastacidae; genus Cherax; species Cherax destructor. Next base: position 42,603 of record WNWK01012539.1, read on the forward strand.
ACAGATCTACCAGAGCAGAGAGAACATGAATGTATATATAGGAAGCATAGTGAGATAAAGAGTCAGGTGGGGAATGCTAAGAAGGACTTGCACGGAATGACCAAGGACGTTTGATCTTATGTAGAATAACGATGAAAAAGTTTAATGTTCTTCTGGTTGAAATTCCTGGATATACAGATGAGCGATGAGTCCAAGAAATTACGACACTGTCTTCTTCTTAGCTTAGAGGTGAGTCTATCGTCTCTATAGTTGGTTAAGTGGAAGTTCCGGTGTAAAACACAGGCATTCCCCAAATCGTCCATTCTGCTTGCCTATTGGTGTTCTGAAATATGTGTTTGGAGGTTTATAGATATCTCACCTACGTATAATTGGTCGCAATCGTTTCTAGGAATTACGTAAACCCCTGCAGAGGATTGAACCCTGATGGTGTCCTTTACTGGTGATGCTTTTGATGGTGTTGGATGTGGAGGTAGATACTTGGAATGTGGTACTGGGAAAGGTGTTGGAGACAAGTTTGGCAATGGAGTTTATGGGAAGGACTATGTATCTCCTCTCTGCTGTATCTTCTCTGGACGAATTAAAGATGTTATATGCACAGCGTCTGTAGTCTGATGAAGTGATGAGGATATTGAAGTTTAGATAATACTTGTTCGATGAAAGAACATTCTTCCTCAAGGAATTCACTACTGTAGATAAGGAGGGCACGAAGGAAGAAGCCTATGATTACACCACGTTTATTAATGGTGTTCACTAAACGTGGCGTAATCATAGGCTTCTTCCTTCGTACCCTCCTAATCCATGGCAGTGAATTCCTCAAGGAACAATCTTCGTTCACAGAACAAGTATTTTCTAATCTTTACTATCCTAGTCACTTCATAAATGACAAGTGAAACTGTGCATATAACATCACCAACTCACCCAGACAAGATACGTAGTAAGAAAATACACAATCCTCCCCACTAATTACGATGCCAAACACGTCTCCAGTATCTTTTCAAATACTGCATTACAAGTATGTATCTCCATATCCACCACCATCAAAGACATCATCAGTTAAGTAGTTGATTAAAAGACTGTGGAAGTTTAGGTGTAAAACAGAAATTCCTCATTGTGCTTATGCATGTACGTTGTGAAAAACGTGTTTGAAGGTCTCTGGATATCTCTCCCACGTATAATTGGCTGCAATCGTTGCAAGAATTATGTATACCGCTACAGAGTATTGAACCTGTTGGTGTCCTCACCTGACACTTCACGTCACTATGCTGCCTATGTATATTTATGTACGCTATGCTCAGTTTGTGATGTAATGAAGCTCACAGTGTGGGTGAAACGTAGTCAATAAGAAGACATGGTGAAAAGACGATTAAAAAACAAAACAAAAAAAAGGCACAGACGACATTGAACTTAAAATTATCAACCTCCTTGTAACACCAAACAAAACAGGGAGAAATAAAAAAAAATGAAGGAGAGAGCAGAAAAAGGGTAGTAACAAAAATGAGGAAAGTGAAAACAAATATAAGAACAGAGTAGCTGTGCCCGACACCTGTGTGATGACAAGAACTTTGTAAAATAATTTCCTGCTGTTTTTACTCTTCCACAGAGTCTATTACATATTAAGTACTAACACCTGGTTTATTGATGGTTCTTGCCAAAACTTATTGAAAAATACACTTGTTATAAAAAACACATTGTTTTTACCTGTTATTAAGAGCCGGGATGATAGGATTACCCTTTGCACCAATCATTCCAAAAATCAAAGGCAAAAACTCTTCTCTTGATAAATAAAACGAACATCTGCCTGTAAAAAATGTATATAATAAGGATCTCACTTTTGAGAGTTAGCAAACAATATCCATTAACATTGAAATGTTTAAAGATATATGAAAAATTAAGACCGGAACAAAAGATCAGCACCTAAAATAATAATGGAAATGTTTTGAATCTGCCTAACCTGTTTTTGTAAAGTCTTGAGCAATGTATGTCCTTAAACCATTGTCAGCTTCCATAAGGACATGGTCGCCACGTCTTACCAAGGTGTTAATATATCCTGCAAACTGTGCATGTGTTCCCCACCTGAGGCGACCAACCTGCTCAGCATCAGCAATCTCTCTATATATACCTGGCTCAGCGTACTGAAAACATTAGATAGTTATGAATCAAATTATGAATAATGAACAGAGGATTGCAGATAGAATTTGATTTTTTTTATTCAGTTCTGTCTTAAATATGACGGTTCTATTACACACGTGCAAATATTCCCCAACAGCAGAGCCTTTCAACCAAATCATAGTAACAGAAGGGTCGTCCAGCACTTGTCGGCGGGTCTGGTAAGGTTCAGAGATGTGTCTCACAGCCAGCAGAGCCATCAGGTTGCCAGAGTAACTTCGTGTTAACACCAATGTCACCATCATCCACACGACCAAAATCACCCTCTCCCATTCCCAGGTTGCTGGCGTCGTCATATCTGAAGGAAATCTAAACTAGAGTTTTGTCTGTAATATGATTAGTAATAGTTCTGTATTTTAAACAAGGTGTTAAAGAATAAAAGTCTACAGTATCAACATCTTTTTCATCAGTTGCTATTTTATATATATTCATCAATTCTATTTTTAAAAACTAAATATTTTGGTGAAATTTTGTGACTGCTATTATATCATTAACATCAGGTTATACCCACCTTGCTGCAATAATATTCGAATATATCCAAAGGTGACCTGAAGCCAGTTGCCTTGACCATGAAAATCGTGAAAGAAACTCGAGGACATAACGAATACCGAGCCAGGAAGTACCACAAGCGCTACCAGGATAGCCGCCCACACCATGGGCGCCAGGGGAAACAGGAAGCCCCATGGGTCCACCTCTGGAAGACCTCGAGCACCCAGGATTTTCCAGTAATCTACTAGTATTGCCACAGTGAAATCTACAACCTCAGCTCGGTCTTCGCTTAGAATGAATGGACCTACACCAATACCAACTTCCTGGATAGACCATAATTTATATAATATACAGAATTAGTATGAGTATCACAATGCCATAATTCTTAAAATTATTAAACAATCATCAAAAATAGATCTCGAAGCTAGGAGAAAGGTGATACTGTTATTAATATCAGCTCACCAATGGGTGAGCTGAATTTTGGCGGGATCATAGCTTGAAAGAAACTAAAAGTCACTGATTTGTATGTTTGAGTAATCGGCACAATAGGGATTGAATTTGCTAGAGCTATCTAGCAAATTTTGGACAGAGGAAGGTAGCTCAGTGGCTACAAATTATATTTACACAATGTAGTGTGTATCTTTCAATACTTTACTTTTAAGTATTAAAAAATTCATGACTCTTAGGGAACTGGATATGTACAGTATTTATATTCCTTGTATAGTGTATAGGCTTTAATCCCAATTAATATATCAACTAAGAGGCTTGTCGTTGGCCAGTGGCCAGACAAAGGGAAAGGACCATCATCAGACAGAAGTACACCATGTTAAGTGCCTAGTGTTATGTTATTTTCCCTTACTTTATCAGCAAGGTTCTCCTACATTAAGGTCTTACAGTCTAGGGTGATACTTACATTCATGATTAGCTGCTGTATCTGAAAACCTTCACCAGTCCTCTCCATGGGTTATTTAAACCACCATTATAAAAATAATTATATATTCATATATATATATATATATATATATATATATATATATATATATATATATATATATATATATATATATACAATGTACAGATCTTACTCATAACATAGCAGTCACATGGTCCACCTGCCACCATTAACACTCTTTTCCTCAACATTTCTTTAACCCTCCAGTGTCTTGACACACTGTAATAAGAGTGGGTGATGGCTACTTCACTACAACATACAACTCTTACCTCTGGCACACCATTCTTCCCAGAAACATATAAAAAAAGCCCAGTCTCTACCTCCAGCTTCACCAGCATCCAGCCATATTTGAGAAGTGAGGGAGAGCCAGCCAGGCTACCCCCATATACCCAACACAAACAAACAACATACTGTCGACTTGCACACTCTACACATGTACCCACAATAATTTGTTTCTCTCATATATCTTATTACTTTTACACAAAAAGAAATACAACTTATAAACTACTTATTTAAATGTGTGTAGGTGTGTGTATACTATAACCTATTATATAGAGAAAATCAGGTTGATTCAGCTTCTCTCAGTCCTAAGAGTGGCGTGCTCCTAGGGCTTATTAAGCAGTAATTTGTGATTAATTCAATATAATTAGGTATTTCTGAGTAATTGTTACTTAAATACATCAATACATGTTGGGTCATATAGCCCCATAACAATCAATACATGTTGGGTCCTATAGCCCCATAACACCTAGTGCTTCAGTGCATGGTCAGACTGAAGAGGAAGAAGGATACTGATCACAGTTGCTTATTGACGTTCACTGTCGTTGCTTAGTTGATCGCCTACTGGGTGTTCAGGCCGTAGCCTATATTTCGACGGAACTCTCACTGCCCTCTCAAGAGCAATTGTGAAAAAATATGTGAAAACGGTGACAGTTATGTATCATGAAATTTCAAGGTTTTGTGACAGTAATGTATCAATTAGAGATTTATAGAATTGTAATTACTGACATTGTCTCGAGTCTTTCATATTGCAATATTCAGTGATAAAGTGACATTGATACCTTTTTGGAGTAACGCAGTGCCATAATAACTACTCAATAACGTGAGGCCTCGTGCGATCAGCTCCAAATTTTCAAAGCTGCTATATACTATCAAGGGCAAGATTCATGAAGCAAGTCGCATGGGCATTTACCATATGATCAGAATTACAAAAACCCATTCTCATCTTCTTGGAATGGCTGTGATAACTTCCAAAACACCATGTTGCTTGTCATCTAATGTCCGTCGTTGACCATTTACAAAGTTACACTAACAAAAAAGAGAGGAGGGCGTATATATAGGCCAGCAGACAGGGACGGGACAAGAGAGGAAGTAGGAAAGGAAGAAAAGTAGTGGTAGAGGTTGTAGTAGTAGTAGTGGAGTCAGTCGAAGACTAAGAAAGAGGAGCACTGCAAGGGAGCTATGGGCCCACAACTCCCTTGAAGTGCTCATTTTTCTTAGTCTTTGACTGCCTCCACTACTACTACTACTACCACTATCTCTAACACTTCCTCTCTTATCCCGTCCCTGTCTGCTGGTCTATATATACTCCCTCCTTCTCTTCTTTTTGTTAGTGTGACTTTGTAAATGGTCCAAGTCGGACCGAAACGTCGTCGTAAGCTCCTCTTTTCTATGTGCGGGTTATTTGTGTATTGTTCCAGTTACGGTATTGAGCCTTTTTGTTATTTATTGTTAATTATTATTATTATTAATATTATTATTATTATTATTATTATTATTATTATTATTATTATTATTATTATTATTATTATTATTATTATTATTATTATTATTATATTATTGTCTTCCTCACTTGACTCACCTCCCTCCCTTGACTCACATTCCTTACTACAGATTTCTAACTCTCTCACCTCCCTCATCACCATTCCCACCATTCCAGTCCATGAGCCATCGTCTTGTTTCGAGCCCCAGACACCATCAGGAGGACGCACATTAGTATACCTGTAGATAAAAATATAAATACAGATGTCGTACCGAATAAGTTGGCTCGGCTAAATTGGGTAACATATAAATGTCTTTAAAAGCAAGGGTCATTTCTGCAAAATAAGCCATTACAACCGGTCCTGTTTACACCGCTAACACAGAATTGAGGGGAATTCTTTATCTAAATGCATTTAACCATCCGTGAATTCTTAAAAACTACTCGCAGGTTGAGTCTTTTAAGGGCATTCGGCAGGGCAGATAAATTCTCATTGTATGGGAGAACTAGTACAGTCATCATATGAGTCGTTATCCTAGGTTCCGTCTTATGATAAGGTTTCCTAGATGCCAGCAGAGCCGTTTCTACAAACTCCTTACGGTACAATAGTTTCGTGGCAGTATCAAATATTTTCTTAATTTTCTCGATGGAGATACTCTGGGCTGTGCACTCGGTAAGCTCTGAGAAATATAATGAGAAAGACACTACTTTTTACTCTTGTCTCATAGTTAGAATAGTAGTGAAAATATGAACAAACATTAGTGGCCTTTAAATTTACTGAAATTGAAAATTCTATCAACCCAGTATATTGAAACATCTAAGAATGAAAATTTAGATTCCACCTCTTTGTCCACAGTGAATTTAATAGACTGGACAAGAACGTTAAGTCTCGGTAAAAATGTATCGAGGTCCAAATCAATCTGCCAAAGAGACAAGATGTCATAGACACATCTTAGATTCAAGGGGTAGGATAGCTTTCAAAACTCCATATACAGATTGCTTAATTGGGGAGACAATGAATTTCCCATAGCCTTTTCCTGCATTTAAAAGTAATATTGCCCTTCAAACTCAAACTGTCAATCAGATACACACAACTTAATCATGTTCTAATATTATGGTGTTCTTGTCGATAGGCAGGAAACTGATGAATTCTTCATTCAGATAGGAACTGGAACTCGGGTAATCAACGCAGTGACATCAAGTTTCGCAATTTGTAAATGAGAACCAGAGTTCTTATTAAAGGGCACGTAAGTTCCCTTGTTTTCTAATAACATTTTCATTTCTCCTCTATAATCTACCATGTTCATAATCACTATCACATTCGCTATGTCTGCTTTTGTAAGGTGAAATCTAGGATCTTTCCATAATTCATGGTATGACTTAACAAATCGTTGAGGACAATTCGGTTCCACAGGGCCGATCAAGCCCAATATAACTTGTCTTAGGAAAGTATAAGGTTTCCATGGATAGGTTTCCTTGTTTTTCCAGATTTGAAAAATAGTTATCAAGGTCAACTTATTTAGTGCCGCTGCTAGTAGGAACAAAATTTAACCCATACCCTAGCGATATATGTTGATCCTGGGGTTGATCCTGGGGTTGATCCTGAGGTTGTTTAAAGTTCTAGCATGTAAACGTTTAGTTTTCTCTCATTATTCTCAACCCACTATATATGTAATCTTATAAACGATCTTGCCACTAGAGTTTTACTATGTTGAAGAATTTTTGTTTTCCCTTTCTCATTTCAATAAATAATATTTTCCTTTCATGTTTTATCAGATAAATATTCTTTGAAAGGATTAACCTATGTAGATGGTCTAACATAATCAAAGAAAGAATAAAAAACCTGTTCTGTAGAAGCGATTTTGGTAATACCTGTTCACTGACACTTTCGTTAAAACACTAATATTAATGATGCTTTATGGTTTTTAAGGAGATCATATTTGTAAGAGAAAACATCAACGGAGGAGGAAGGAAAAGCCTAAAGAATTGGGATAAGAGTTGGCAATTGATATACAGAGTTAGTTTTATGGCTGCAACTTATCTTATATGGGACAGATTGGCAAACCCCTAGACGTTAGGTTAACACAACATGGATATTCGATACAGAAATCTCAGAAAGAAAAGGATATTAAACCACATCTTGGTTTGCATGAACCCTATTAATTGGTCGGAAGCAGATTCCTGGCTCCTAGCTGGAAAGAAATATTTTATTAATGACATTTATTGAGAAGATAAACGTTCATTACATACCTGGAGTTTACCTGAAGAGGGTTTCGGGGGTCAACGAGCCCGCGGCCCAGTCTGAGACCAGGCCTCTTGGTGGATCAGGTCTGATCTACTAGGCTGTTACTGCTCGCCGCACGTAAACGGACGTATGAACCATAGACCGGCTGATCAGGTACTGACTTAGGTGCCTGTCCAACGCCTCTTGAAGATACACAGGGGTCTATTTGTAATTCCCCCTTCATGTATGCTGGGAGGCAGTTGAGCAATCTTGGGCCCCTGACATTTATTGTGCAGTCTCTTAGTGTACTTGTGCCCCCTCTCCCTGCATAATAATAGTTTGGTTTGCTTAGACTTAACTCCTTTTCAAATGAGGTTATTATATATAATATGAAGCCGGATTCCTAGTTGAATTTGTTGCTTAAGAGTTGGATGGGGTTAACCTCTTTAAAATAAGACTGTCTCCCTCTTGTTTAAGTGTTGCCCTAAACCATTTTCTAAAATATAACTATAGGAAATTTCCTAAAATCAAGTGCCAAATACTTGTGGAATCAGAATATAAAGTCTTTATAACGAAATGGGTTTGAGTGGCATGGCATCTTGCTGATAACTGAAAAGTCACTAATGTTGTGATTGCTGGTCGTTAGTTACATATAAAATGCTTTTAGGCTTTATATGTTTTATGCTTATATTCTGCTGTCTGCACTTTGTAGCACTTAACACCTTGCTTGACGCCCATTTCTGTTACTATGAAGAATCGTTCATTTGATCCTTAAAAAAGATGAATCAGCATAATGTTTTTAAACGAAACAATAATCATACCCATTATCAACACAGGTACGAAAAATCTAGCTATGTTCTTACAAGCTGAATAATTCAATTGCCGATAATTTGCCGTTATTTAAAGTTCTTCAAATTTGCAAATACTTTGTAAAATATTATATAATTTTTTTGCATATATTTGTTGGTTTAAAAAATGAACGTAATATATACAACTTACGAGAAATTGAGACCTTTGGCAAGGTAGTCCATCACCTGTGGCACGGGTCCTTTAAACTGAAACTTGTGACCACCAGGAGCGTCTGGATCATCTGATAATATAATCTTGTTAAAGGGATTCACGTCTGTCGCTGCAAGCAAATTTGGCCCATGAACAAATCTGATGGATAAAGGAATGGTAAAAAGGATTTTAAAAATATTTTATTTATAATTTTAAAATTTGGCGTTAGAACTATGAATAATGTCCACTGAAACAACAGCATTTGCCCCCATACCATGCAATGTATTATATTAAAAATATTGATTTTAGTTACATAAATTTAGACAGTAACAACAATCACAAAAAAAAAATCTCGTTTTAAAAGTAAATAAATAAAAGCTATACAAACTTGGAAAATTTCTCCGGGAATAGTGGCAAGATGGAATGTGTCACAATGCCACGAACAGGAGTCCAAGAAGCTACCAACAAAGGTTCGGTTCCCTGGGGACTAAATGGCAAGTGAACGTACATGTTGCACCTGAAACAACATTACTGCATGACACCTTGATGGTTAGTTTACTAATGTTCATATTTGGCTGGAATAGAAAATAAATTACACACACACACACACACACAGTAAGGAATCGTTCAAGACACTGTACACTGTGTACGTCAGGCCCATATTAGAGTATGCAGCACCAGCTTGGAACACACACCTGGTCAAACACGTCAAGAAATTAGAGAAAGTGCAAAGGTTTGCAACAAGGTTAGTTCTTGAGCTAAGGGAAATACTGCGTGGAATAGTTAAGATGCACAGAGACAGGATGTTCCAGAGAGGGGACACAGAAACAAGGGGTCACAATTGGAAGTTGAAGACTCAGACGAGTCAAAGGGATGTTAGGAATTATTTCTTCAGTCATAGAGTTGTCAGGAAGAGGAATAGTTTAGCAAATGATGTAGTGGAGGCAGGAACCATACATAGCTTTAAGACGAGGTATGATAAAGCTCATGGAGCAGGGAAGAGAGGACCTAGTAGCATTCAGTGAAGAGGATGGGCCAGGAGCTAAGTCTCGACCCCTGCAACCCAATTAGGTGAGTACACACATACACACACTGTATATGCAAAACAATCACAGACAGGCGATCTTAGCAATGCAAGACAAGCCACGGGGAGTGGAAATCTATAGCTCAAGTACTTTCACACTTCTCAGTGTGTCATCAGGAGCTGTGCAATGTTGCAAAGACAACAACAGGAGAAGTAGGGTAAGTTTTCAGAGAATGTTAGTGTGGAGCCAGCCAGCTCCTGATGACGTACTGAGAAGTGTGAAAGTATTTCAGCTAAAGATTCCCACCCCCGTGGCTTGTCTTACAATATATATATATTATATATATATATACCCTATATATATATATATATATATATATATATATATATATATATATATATATATATATATATATATATATATATATATATTCAAATTTTCGCATGTCTTATTCGGCAAGAAGAGCCCTTATGGTATATCAATAGTTTTACCAGTCTCATGTTCACATAAGAATAATTACCTGATGGTTGTTGGTCCATCTGTAATAATGAGCAGCATAGCATTCATTTTGGATAAGGCAGTGTAGTGTAGCTGCAACTGCTGGAGGGGTAGACGGGTGACAACTAAGAGCCTTGTCGACCACACCAGAACACGGTTTTTTAGAGACAACTCAAAGAAGGAGTCTAGGAAGTCTGTGTTGTCGCTTATCACCACAATCGTCACGGATGAGGAAATCTGACATAACTATGGGACGATAAATGGTTATTTTACCTTCGTTCATTTCATTTATGAAGATTTCTTTTCAGTATAGCATCATAAACAGACACACGGACACACGAGACACTCACTCATACACACCCTAGAAAACACGCACATACATACATACACACACACAAACACACACTCAAAAGCACACACATTCCTACTCATACACACATGATAATACACACTCACCCACCGAACCGACCAGTGATGAGGCGGGTCCAGGAGCTGTGAATCGACACCTGTAACCACAATTAGGTGAGAGCTACCACACTGCCCACAGAACCATTAACAGTATCCCCTCAACCACTACTAACCCACACCAATCAAACACAATAACAAGAAACAAGCCAGATTCCACATCAACAGCAGTCTTCCACACCCTTTGCGTGCATTAACACCTCCCACCCCTGAAAACAGTTATTGACAGGAAGACGAAGGTATTGAATAAGAGTGACAAGTGGCAGGAAAGAATCACTGAGACATTCTCGGATATTATAGCATTCACAGAGATAAAGCTCACGAGGGTGATAAAAGTTGCAATCTTGCCGTCTGAAAATCAGATCCTGAGAAAAGACAGGGAAACAGAGGAGGAATGAGATACAAGACTCATCAAAGACCAATCGAGTTTTGAGAAGATGGGAAGAGTAGTCAGGGAGTAGCAGATGACTACATAGTAGGAACACTTCAAACTGGGGGCCTAAAAGTGATAATAGCAGTGATGTACTACCTGCCACCAAACAGCAGGAGTCCAAGAAAAGAATTCTATGAGAGCAACAGATCGACGGGGGCCACATTATCCGAGGTGGTCAGAAGTGGTCACATAAGCATGGCAATCATAGGGGATTTCAACCACAAAAAGTTAGACTTGAAAATCTTGAGCCACATGGTGGGACCGGAGAAGTGTTGGAAAGCTTCATGTACCAACATGTTAGGGACACAGCCAGAAAGAGAGAGAGGAGACAATGAACCAGCAAGGCTGGACCTCGTTTTCACCTTGAACATATAAGACATACGGGAAATCTGACATGAAACGTCCCTGAGCACTAGTGATCATGTGGTTCCGAGTTTCGAATACATATTAGAGTTAACAATTCCTGCTTGAGGTGCAGTGGGTAAGAGAGTTAGGTAGGAAGACAGTAAACGAATTGATGCAACACGTGACCGCAAAGCGAAGGAGGAAGAGGAGAAGTTCCTGCCAAGGGTCAGCAGAAACAATGGCTAGGCTTTAGTGAGCCAATGGCTTACCCGGAGGAGTGGAGAAGCCAAATTCAAGTGTGACAGAGCGTGTAAAAAGTATAGAAGGCAAAGGACTCAGGAAACCATGGAATTGAGCCGATGAGCCAGAAATGAATATGCATAGATAAGGAGAGAGGCCCAGTGGCAATACGAGAATGACATAGCATCATAAGCCAAGTCTGACCCAAAGTTGTTATACAGCCATATCAGGAGGAAAACAACAGTCAAAGACCAGGTAATTAGGTAGAGGAAGGACGGAAGGAGGGAAGCTCACCGAGAGTGACCATGAAGTATGTTAGGACTCAGCTCAAGATTCAGGGAGGTATTGTGTGCAGTGTATCCAGCAAAAGCTGAACACACTGGTAATCAGACGGAGAGGTGGGAAACATCATAAAGTGTTGGACACAATAAATACAACCGAGGAAGAAGTGAAGAGGCTGCTAAGCGAACTAGATACCTCAAAGACGATGGGGCCGGATAACATCTGTCCATGGGTCCTGAGAGAGGGAGCAGAGGCGCTATGTGTACCACTAACAACAATCTTAACACATCTATCGAAACATGGCGACTACCTGAGGTATGGAAGGCAGCAAATGTAGTCCCAATTTTTAAAAAGGAGACAGACGCATTACACTACAGACCAGTGTCACTGACATGTATAGTATGCAAAGTCATGGAAAATATTATCAGGAGAAGAGTGGTGGAGCACCTAGAAAGGAATGAGCTTATCAGCAACAGCCAGCACGGTTTCAGGGACGGAAAATCCTGTGTCACAATCTTACTGGAATTATATGACAGAGTGACAGCAGTAAGACACGAGAGAGAGGGGTGGGTAGATTGCATTTTCTTGGACTGTAAGAAGGCGTTTGACAGAGTCCCACACAAGAGATTAGTGCAAAAGCTGGAGAACCAGGCAGGGATAACAGGGTAGGCTCTGCAATGGATCAGAGAATACCTGTCAGGAAGACAGCAGCGAGTCATGGTACGTTGCGAGGTGTCAGAGTGGGCGCCTGTGACGAGCGGGGTACCACAAGGGGTCAGTCCTAGGACCTGTGCTGTTCCTGGAATAGATTCAGATGTTTCCCTGCAACCACATATAGGTGAATCCATATAGGTGAGTATACACAAACATAGGCAGGAGCTATGACTCGACCCCTGCAGCCACAACTAGGTGAGTACACACACACACTCTCTCAGGCACACACGCACACGAACATACAGCTTCAAAATTATGCTAAAACCTTACCTTATGAACATAAGGGACAATGTGAGAGACAAGAGAATGTGTTTTATTGATGTGAGAGAGACTGACTACAGCCTCAAACACCCCAACACCTCCGGGGATCCCAAGATGCTCTATTATCTGAAATATGTGAATCTTTTATTGCAAAGATCATCACTTATATTATATATATATATATATATATATATATATATATATATATATATATATATATATATATATATATATATATATATATATATATATATATATATATATATGATTAGGTAAAACTGGTCAATTAGCAAGAACTCATTTAAAATTAAGTCCTTTTAAAAATTTCTCATACGTTTAAAGATGTATTTTTTTCATTTATGTTAATGTAAAATTTATAATTTTGTCCAAGAGAAACTTTGAAAACCTACCTAACCTTATTACAACAAGCGCAATTTAATTTAGCCTAACCCAACTAAATATATTTTAGATACGTTAACATTAATTTAATAAAAACAAACACAATGAAATATATTTTTCGTTATGTTCAGAATGATTTTGGCGAAATTATTGCATACACAAATTTTCACTTGTCTTATATGGCAAGGTGAGCGTTGCTATTTAAGCCAAAATAGCAAGTTTTACCTAATCGGCACGACATATATATATATATATTATATATCAATAATGACACTGCGACTAGCAAAGGACTCGAACCCATGTTGTTTTGGCCCGCCTCATGGTGAGCGAAAACCACATGACGCTCTAACCCATTCTTGTAGAAAATTGGTGGTTCTGTGGGTTAGAGCGTTATGTGGTTTTTGCTCACCATGAGGCGAGCCAAATCAAAATGGGTTCGAGTTCTTCTCTAGCCGCAGTGTTGTTATTGATCAATACCACTCGTTCGCGGGTACAATAATATATAATACTGATACACATGAATGTATATGGTTGAATGGATGTAAAGTCCTCTACTTTGTTCTCAAACGTTGCGTTATTTATAAAAAGTTACTTGGATCATTACGTAGAAGACGGTGGAAGCGGAAGTGGTGCCATCTGTGAGGAAGAAGACTGAGTAGTATGGTCTTGACACTGTTGTTAACACAGCCTCCACCACCTGCCCCTCTCTGGATGGTCCTTTATGTTGACCTGAAGGATATCCAAGAAAAGCTTCAGTTTTTAATTTAAATTATTTCATGATTTTGCATTATGCTACCAATTTTTTCATATTGTCTTAGCAATCAAATCCTCCGAGATACCGAGGGATTGGCAGAGAGCATGCATAGTTAATTTGTATAAAGGCAAAGGGGACAAAAGAGAGCGTAAAAAATATTGGGGAATAAGTCTGTTGAGGATACCTGGTAAAGTGTATGGTAGAGTTATTATTGAAAGAATTAAGAGTAAACGGAGAGCAGGATAGCAGATGAACAAGGAGGCTTTAGGAAAGGTATGGGGGGTAGACCATATAGGTGAACAGTCTTTAGATAAGGATAAAGAGGTTTTTGTGGCATTTATGGATTTGGAAAAGGTGTATTATAGGGTGGATAGGGGGCAATGTGGCCGTGTTGCAATTGTAGGCATAAGAGGCAGGTTACTGAAAGCAGTGAGGTCAGGTTAGAATATGTAGGAGAGAGGGAGATTATTTCCCAGTAAAAGTAGGCCTTAGACAGGGATGTGTGATGCCACCATGGTTGTTCAATATATTTACAGATGGGTTGTAAGAGAAGTGAATGCTCGGGTGTTGGCAAGAGGTGTGGGGTTTAAAGATAAAGTATCTAACACAAAGTGGGAGTTGTCACAGTTGCTCTTTGCTGATGTCACTGTGCTTTTGGTAGATTCTGAAGAGAACTTGCAGAGGTTGGTGGATGACTTTGGTAGCGTATGCAAAAGAAGAAAATTAAAAGTGAATATAAAGAGTAAGTTGATGAGGCCAACAAAAAAATTAGGTAACGAAAAACTTGATATCTGATTGGAGGGAGAGTATGGAGGAGTTGAATGTTTTCAGATATTTATGAGTGGACATGAAAGATGAGGTGAATCATAGAATTGACGAGGAAGAAAAGGAGTGTTTAGGCGCATGTGGAGAAAAAGAACTTTGTCCATGGAAGCAAATAGGCGAATGTATGAGAGTATAGTTATACCAACGCTCTTATGTGGGTGTAAAGCATGGGTGGTGAATGTTGAAAAAGGAGAATGCTGGAGGCAGGCTATGTGTGGTGTGAATATAATGCAGAAAATTCGTATTTTGGAAATTAGTAGGATGTGCGGAATTACCAAAACTATTATCCATGGGGCTGAGAAGGGGTTGTTGAGGTGGTACAGACATGTAGAGAGGATGGAAGAAAATAGAATAATTTCGAGTGCATAATCTGTAGTGGAGGGAAAGCGGGATAGAGGACGGCATAGGAAAGGTTGGAGAGAGGGGGTAAAGGAGGTATTGTGTGCGAGGGGCTTGGACTTCCAGCAAGAATTCGTGAGTGTGTTAGACTGGAACGAATGGAGACAAATGGTTTTTAAGACTTGATGTGCTGTTCGAGTGTGAGAAGGGTAATATTTAGGAAGGAATTCAGGGAAACCGGCAGGCCGGACTTGATTCCTGGAGATGGGAAGTACAGTGTCTGCACTCTAAAGGAGGGGTGTTAATGTTGCAGTTTTATAATTGTATTGTAAGCATGGCTCTGGCAAGACAGTGATGGAGTGAATGATTGTGAAAAATTTTCTTTTTTGGAACACCCTGCCTTGGTCGTAAACAGCCGATGTGTTAATAAAAAAATACTTCAATATGTGTAAAATATTTTTCAAATTTTCTTTAAATAACTAATAAATATTTTCCTAATGTTAGGCCTTTTTGGGATAATAGCAATCATTCAAGGAATATAATTAAGAAAAAATCTCTAACATAATATAGCTAAGAATTTGATTAATCTCATGACGTTTTGTCTGAAATTTAATTATTTCTGAATATTTAAATTTTTCAATAATTTAAGTAAACTATGTTAATAACTAGCTTTAACCCTCCATATGTCCTCATATTTCTGTAAAGGAAGTTAAATAATCAAACATCCTACTTGCAAAATTTTCTTCACTGGACGTATATATATTGAATATATATATATATATATATATATATATATATATATATATATATATATATATATATATATATATATATATATATATATATATATATATATATGTCGTGCCGATTAGGTAAAACTTGCGATTTTGGCTTAAATATCAACGCTCACCTTGCCATATAAGACAAGTGAAAATTTGTGTATGCATAATTTCGCCAAAATCATTCTAAACATAACGAAAAAATATATTTCATTGTATTTGTTTATTATTAAATTAATATTAAAGTATCTAAAATATATTTAGTTGGGTTAGGCTAAATTAAATTGCGCTTGTTGTAATAAGGTTAGGTAGGTTTTCAAAGTTTCTCTTGGTACAAAATTATAAATTCTTACATTAACATAAATGAAAAAAATATATATTTAAACTATAAGAGAAAATTTTAGAAAGGACAATTTTAGATGAGTTCTTGCTAATTGACCAGTTTTACCTAATCGGCACGACATATATATATATATATATATATATATATATATATATATATATATATACATATAAGATGGGGTCCACCTCTGGTGCAAATTGTGGGACCATAGCCTCGGGGAAGTGGAAAAAGCTTCAAGGAAGAATATTTTGATTTCTTCCTGAAGCCG
>WNWK01012540.1:0-59158 GCA_009830355.1 Cherax destructor
CCATATATATGTCACATTTTGGTCATTGATGGCAGTGTGCTGAATGGAGACCTGATTCTCCAGAATCATCAATGCAATTTTAATAATGAATATTTATATATATATATATATATATATATATATATATATATATATATATATATATATATATATATATATATATATATATATATAATCAGTTATGGCAGGTAAAGAGGGAATATAAATGTATAAATTCAAGGATTATGTGGAGTAAAATAAAGGTTGGATGTGAAAAGTGGGTTATAGTAAGTGTTTATGCCCCTGGAGAAGAGAGAAGTGTAGAGGAGAGAGAGATTTTGGGAAATGTTGAGTGTGTGGAGAGTTTTGAACCAAGTGAGAGAGTAATTGTGGTTGGGGATCTTAATGCTAAAGTGGGTAAAAATGTTGTGGAGGGAGTAATAGGTAAATTTGGGGGTGCCAGGGGTAAATGTAAATGGGGAACCATTAATTGAGCTATGTGTAGAAAGAGGTTTGGTAATAAGTAATACATATTTTATGAAAAAGAGGATAAATAAATATACAAGGTATGATATAGCACGTAAGGAAAGTAGTTTGTTGGATTATGTATTGGTGGATAAAAGGTTGATGGGTAGGCTTCAGGATGTACATGTTTATAGAGGGGCAACAGATATATCGGATCATTATTTAGTTGTAGCTACAGTTAGAGTAAAAGGTAGATGGGACAAAATGAAAATGGCAACAGCAAGTAAGAGAGAGGTAAAAGTGTATAAACTAAGGGAGGAGGAAGTTAGGGAGAGATATAAGCAACTATTGGCAGAAAGGTGGGCTAGTGCAAGTAGGAGTAGTGGGGGGGTTGAAGAGAGTTGGGATAGTTTTAAAAATGCAGTATTAGAATGTGGGGCAGAAGTTTGTGGCTATAGGAGGGTGGGTGCAGGAGGAAAGAGGAGTGAGTGGTGGAATGAAGAAGTAAAGGGTGTGATAAAAGAGAAAAAGGTAGCTTATGAGAGGTTTTTACAAAACAGAAGTGTTAATAGAAGAGCAGAGTATATGGAGAGTAAAAGAAAGGTGAAGAGAGTGGTGAGAGAGTGCAAAAGAAGAGCGGATGAAAGAATGGGAGAGGCTCTGTCAAGAAATTTTGCTGAAAACAAGAAATTTTTTTGGAGTGAGATAAACAAGGTAAGAAAGCCTAGGGAACGAATGGATTTGTCAGTTAAAAACAGAGTAGGGGAGTTAGTAGATGGGGAGCTGGAGGTATTGGGTAGATGGCGGGAATATTTTAAGGAACTTTTAAATGTCGATGGCCAGGGAGGTACAACATCGTTTAGGAGTGAAGAAGAGCAGGATGTGAGTGTGGGGGAGGTGCGTGAGGCATTACGTAGAATGAAAGGGGGTAAAGCAGCTGGAACTGAAGGGATCATGACAGAAATGTTAAAAGCATGGGGGGATATAGTGCTGGAGTGGTTGGTATTTTTGTTTAATAAATGTATGAAAGAGGGGAAGGTACCTAGGGATTGGCAGATAGCATGTATAGTTCCTTTATATAAAGGGAAGGGGGATAAAAGAGAGTGTAAGAATTATAGGGGAATAAGTTTACTGAGTATACAAGGTAAAGTGTATGGCAGGGTTATTATTGAAAGAATTAGAGGTAAGACAGAGAGTAGGATTACAGATAAGCAAGAAGGCTTTAGAGTGGGTAGGGGATGTGTAGATCAAGTGTTTACAGTGAAGCATATATGTGAACAGTATTTAGATAAAGGTAGAGAAGTTTTCATTGCATTTATGGATTTAGAAAAGGCTTATGATAGAGTGGATATGGGAGCAATGTGGCAAATGTTGCAAGTGTATGGAGTAGGTAGTAAGTTACTGAAGGCTGTAAAGAGTTTTTATGAGACTAGTGAGGCTCAGGTTAGGGTGTGTAGGAGAGAGGGAGATTACTTCCCAGTAAAAGAAGGTCTTAGACAGGGATGTGTAATGGCACCATGGTTGTTTAATATATTTATAGATGGGCTTGTAAAAGAAGTAAATGCTAGGGTGTTGGGGAGAGGGGTGGGATTAAATTATGGGGAATTAAATGCAAAATAGGAGTTGACACAGTTACTTTTTGCTGATGATACTGTGCTTATGGGAGATTCTAAAGAAAAGTTGCAAAGGTTACTGGACGAGTTTGGGAAGGTGTGTAATGGTAGAAAGTTAAAAGTGAACATAGATAAGAGTAAGGTGATGAGGGTATCAAACGATTTAAATAAAGAAAAATTGGATATCGCATTGGAGAGAGCGATTATGGTAGAAATAAATGTTTTCAGATATTTGCGAGTTGACGTGTCAGCGGATGGGTTTATGAAGGATGATGTTAACCATAGAATTGATGAAGGAAAAAAGGTGAGTGGTGCATTGAGGTATCTGTGGGGACAAAAAACGTTATCCATGGAGGCAAAGAAGGGAATGTACGAAAGTATAGTGGTACCAACACTCTTATATGGGTGTGAAGCATGGGTTGTAAATGCTGCAGCGAGGAGGAGGCTGGAGGCAGTGGAGATGTCCTGTCTAAGGGCAATGTGTGGTGTAAATATTTTGCAGAAAATTCGGAATGTGGAAATTAGGAGAAGGTGTGGAGTTACTAAAAGTATTTGTCAGAGGGCTGAAGAGGGGTTGTTGAGGTGGTTTGGTCATTTAGAGAGAATGGATCAAAGTAGAATGACTTGGAGAGCGTATAAATCTGTAGGGAAAGGAAGGCGGGGTAGGGGTCGTCCTAGAAAAGGTTGGAGGGAGGGGGTAAAGGAGGTTTTGTGGGCGAGGGGCTTGGACTTCCAGCAAGCATGTGTGAGCGTGTTATATAGGAGTGAATGGACACGAATGGTTTTTGGGACCTGACGAGCTGTTGGAGTGTGAGCAGGGTAACATTTTGTGAAGGGATTCAGGGAAACCAGTTAATTGATTTAGTTGGACTTGAGTCCTGGAAATGGGAAGTACAATGCCTGCACTTTAAAGGAGTGGTCTGGGAGAGTGACAGCTGGGAGGGACTATTCTCAGCTGTCGTATCTGAGCGCCTCTGCAAAGACAGTGATTATGTGTGGTGAAAGTGTTGAATGATGATGAAAGTATTTTCTTTTTGGGTATTTTCTTTCTTTTTGGGTCACCTGCCTTGGTGGGAGACGGCCGACTTGTTGAAAAAAAACTTTTAGTTGTAGCTACAGTGAGAGTAAAAGGTAGATGGGATACAAGGAGAATAGAAACAGCAAATAAGAGAGAAGTGAAGATTTATAAACTAAAGGAGGAGGCGGTTAGGGTAACATATAAACAACTGTTGGAGGACAGATAGTGAGAGTATAGGCAATGGGGTAGAAGAGGTATAGGGTAAGTTTAAGAATATAGTGTTAGAGTATTCAGCAGAAGTTTGTGGTTATAGGAAAGTGGGTGCGTGAAGGAAGAAGAGCGATTGGTGGAATGATGATGTAAAGAGAGTTGTAAGAGAAAAAAAGTTAGCATATGAGAGGTTTTTACAAAGTAGAAGTGATGTAAGGAGGGAGGAGTATATGGAGAGAAAAAGAGAGGTTAAGAAAGTGGTGAAGCAATGTAAAAAGAGAGCAAATGAGAGGGTGGATGAGATGTTATCAACAAATTTTGTTGAAAATAAGAAAAGGTTTTGGAGTGAGATTAATAAGTTGAGAAAGCCTAGGGAAAGAATGGATTTGTCAGTTAAAAATAGGAGAGGAGAGTTATTAAATGGAGAGTTAGAGGTATCGGGAAGATGGTGGGAATATTTTGAAGAATTGTTAAATGTTGATGAAGATAGGGAAGCTGTGATTTCGTGTATAGTTCAAGGAGGAATAACATCTTATAGGAGTGAGGAAGAACCAGTTGTGAGTGTGGGGGAAGTTCGTGAGGCAGTGAGTAGAATGAAAGGGGGTAAAGCAGCTGGGATTGATGGGATAAAGATAGAAATGTTAATGGCAGATGGGGATATAGTTTTAGAGTGGTTAGTGTTTATATTTAATAAATGTATGGAAGAAATTAAGGTACCTAGGGATTGGCAGAGAGCATGGGGACAAAAGAGAATGTAAAAATTATAGGGGAATAAGACTGTTGAGTATACCTGGTAAAGTGTATGGTAGAGTTATTATTGGACGAGTTTGGTAGGGTATGTAAAAGAAGGAAATTAAAAGTGAATATAGGAAAGAATAAGGTGATGAAAATAAAAAATAAAATAGATTACAGAAGATTGGATATTAGATTGGAGGGAGAGAGAGTATAGAGGAGGTGAATGTGTTCAGATATTTGGGAGTGGACGTGTCAGCAGATGGGTATATGAAGGATGAGGTGAATCATAGAATTAATGAGGGGAAAAGGTGAGTGATGCACTGAGGAGCTTGTGGACACAGAGAACTTTATCCATGAAGGCAAATATGGGAATGTATGAAAGTATAGTTATACCAACACTCATGTATGGGTGTGAGAGATGGGTTGTGAATGTTGCAACAAGGAGAAGGCTGGAGGCAGTGGAGATGTCATGTCTGAGGGCAATGTGTGATGTGAATATAATGCAGAGAATCCGTAGTTTGGAGATTAGGAGGAGGTGTGGGATTACCAAAACTATTATCCAGAGAGCTGAGGAGGGGTTATTGAGGTGGTTTTGACATATAGAGAAAATGGAACAAAATAGAAAGGCGTAGAATTAATGGGTGTATGATTGAGGTGTATAAATGGAAAACAGGAATATATAAAGGGGATGTAAATAGCGTGCTGAAAATATCCAGCCAAGACAGGACTCGCAGCAATGGTTTCAAGTTGGAAAAGTTCAGATTCAGGAAGGATATAGGAAAGCACTGGTTTGGTAATAGAGTTGTGGATGAGTGGAACAAACTCCCGAGTACCGTCATAGAAGCTAAGACGTTTTGTAGTTTTAAAAATAGGTTAGATAAATACATGAGTAGGTGTGGGTGGGTGTGAGTTACACCTGACTAGCTTGTGCTACTTGGTCAGATGCCGTACTCCTTCCTTAAGAGAATGTAACCTGACCTGGCTGGGTCGGTTGGAGACTTGGTCCTGCCTCTCATGGGCCAGTAGGCCTGCTGCAGTGTTCCTTCTTTCTTATGTCCTTATGTATAAATCTGTAGTGGATGGAAGGCGGGGTACGGGTCGGCCTAGAAAAGGTTAGAGGGAGGGGATAAAGGAGGTTTTGTGTGCGAGGGGCTTGGACTTCCAGCAAGCGTGCGTGAGCGTGTTAGAGAGGAGCGAATGGAGGCAAATGGTTTTTTGGACTTGACGTGCTGTTGGAGTGTAAGCAAGGTAACATTTATGAAGGGTTTCAGAAAAACCGGTAGGCCGGACTTGATTCCTGCAGATGGGAAGTACTGTACCGGCACTCTGAAGGAGGGGTGTTAATGTTGCACTTTTGTAGCTGTAGTGTAAGTACGCCTCTGGCAAGACGGTGATGGAGTGAGTGATGATGAAATATTTTCTTTGTCGGGCCACCCTGCCTTGGTGGGAAACGGCCTATGTGTTAATAATTTTTTTTTTTTATTAACACATCGGCCGATTCCCACCAAGGCAGGGTGGCCCGAAAAGAAAAACTTTCATCATCATTCACTCCATCACTGTCTTGCCAGAAGGGTGCTTTACACTACAGTTATAAAACTGCAACATTAACACCCTCCTTCAGAGTGCCGGCACTGTACTTCCCATCTCCAGAACTCAAGTCCGGCCTGCCGGTTTCCTGAATCCCTTCATAAATGTTACTTGCTCACACTCCAACAGCACGTCAAGTATTAAAACCATATGCCTCCATTCACTCCTATCAAATACGCTCACACATGCTTGCTGGAAGTCCAAGCCCTCGCACACAAAACTTCCTTTACCCCTCCCTCCAACCTTCCTAGGCCGACCCTACCCCGCCTTCCCTCCACTACAGATTTATACACTCTCGAAGTCACTCTGTCTCGTTCCATTCTCTCTACATGTCCAAACCACCTCAACAACCCCTCCTCAGTTCTCTGGACAATCGTTTTGGTAATCCCCACCTCCTCCTAATTTCCAAACTCCGAATTCTCTGCATTATATTCACACCACACATTGACCTCAGACATGACATCTCCACTGCCTCCAGCCTTCTCCTCGTTGCAACATTCATCACCTATGCTTCACACCCATATAAGAGCGTTGGTATAACTATACTCTCATACATTCCCTCTTTACTTCCATGGACAAGGTTCTTTGTCTCCACAGACTCCGAAGTGCTCCACTCACCCTTTTGCCCTCATCAATTCTATGATTCACCTCATCCTTCATAGACCCATCCGCCGACATGTCCACTCCCAAATATCTGAATACATTCACCTCCTCCATACTCTCTCCCTCCAATCTGATATCCAATCTTTCGTCACCTATTCTTTTTGTTATCCTCATCACCTTACTCTTTCCTATATTCACTTTCAATTTTCTTCTTTTACACACCCTACCAAATTCATCCACCAACCTCTGCAGCTTCTCTTCAGAATCTCCCAAAGCACAGTGTCATCAGCAAAAAGCAACTGTGACAACTCCCACTTTGTATTTGCTTCTTTATCTTTTAGCCCAACACCTCTTGCCAAGACCCTCGCATTCACTTCTCTTACAACCCCATCTATAAATATATTGAACAACCACGGTGACATCACACATCCTTGTCTAAGGCCCACTTTTACTGGGAAATAGTCCCCTTCCTCCTACACACTCTAACCTGAGCCTCACTATCCTCATAAAAACTCTTCACTGCTTTCAGTAACCTTCCTCCTATTCCATACACCTGCAACATCTGCCACATTGCCCCCTATCTACCCTATCATACGCCTTTTCCAAATCCATAAATGCCACAAAAACATCTTTACCCTTATCCAAATACTGTTCACCTATATGTTTCACTGTAAACACTTGGTCTACACACCCCTACCTTTCCTAAAGCCCCTTGTTCATCTGCTATCCTGCTTTCTGTTTTACTCTTAATTCTTTCAATAATAACTCTACCATACACTTTACCAGGTACACTCAACAGACTTATTCCCCTATAATTTTTGCACTCTTTTTGTCCCCTTTGCCTTTATACAAAGGAACAATACACGCTCTCTGCCAATCCCTAGGTACCTTACCCTCTTCCATACATTTATTAAATAATAGCACCAACCACTCCAAAATTATATCCCCACCTGCTTTTAACATTTCTATCTTTATCCCATCAATCCCAGCTGCCTTACCCCTTTCATTCTACCCACTGCCTCACGAACTTCCCTACACCCACAACTGGCTCTTCCACACTCCTACAAGATGTTATTCCTCCTTGCCCTACACACGAAATCACAGCTTCCCTGTCTTCATCAACATTTAACAAATCCTCAAAATATTCTCTCCATCTTCCCGATACCTCTAACTCTCCATTTAATAACTCTCCTCTTCTATTTTTAACTATCAAATCCATTTGTTCTCTAGGCTTCCTCAACTTATTAATCTCATTCCAAAACTTTTCTTATTTTCAACAAAATTTGCTGATAACATCTCACCCACTCTCTCATCTGCTCTCTTTTACATTGCTTCACCACTCTTTTAACCTCTCTTTTCTCTCCATATACTCTTCCCTCCTTGCATCACTTCTACTTTGTAAAAACCTCTCATATGCTAACTTTTTCTCCTTACTACTCTCTTTACATCATCATTCCACCAATCGCTCCTCTTCCCTCCCGCACCCACTCGCCTGTAACCACAAACTTCTGCTGAACACTCTAACACTACATTTTTAAATCTACCCCATACATTTTCGACCCCATTGCCTACACTCTCACTAGCCCATCTATCCTCCAATAGTTGTTTATATCTTACCCTAACTGCCTCCTCTTTTAGTTTATAAACCTTCACCTCTCTTTACTTACTGATTCTATTTTCCTTGTATCCCATCTACCTTTACTCCCACTGTAGCTATAACTAAAAAGTGATCTGATATATCTGTAGCCCTCTATAAACATGTACATCCTGAAGTCTACTCAACAGTCTTTTATCTACCAATACATAGTCCAACAAACTACTGTCATTACGCCCTACATCATATCTTGTATACTTATTTATCCTCTTTTTCTTAAAATATGTATTACCTATAACTAAACCCCTTTCTATACAAAGTTCAATCAAAGGGCTCCATTATCATTTACACCTGGCACCCCAAACTTACCTACATATATATATATATATATATATATATATATATATATATATATATATATATATATATACATATATATATATATATATAATATATATATATATATATATATATATACATATATATATATATATATATATATATATATATATATATATATATATATATATATATATATATATATATAGTGTGTGTGTGTGTGTGTGTGTGTGTGTGTGTGTGTGTGTGTGTGTGTGTGTGTGTGTGTGTGTGTGTGTGTGTTTGTGTGTGTACTCACCTAATTGTGGTTGCAGGGGTCGATACTTAGCTCCTGGCCCCGCCTCTTCACTGACCGCTACTAGGTCCTCTCTCTCCTTGCTCCATGAGCTTTATCATACCTCGTCTTAAAGCTATGTATGGTTCCTGCCTCCACTACATCACTTGCTAGACAATTTCACTTCCTGACAATTCTATAACTGAAGAAATACTTCCTAACATCCCTTTGACTCGTCTGAGTCTTCAACTTCCAATTGTGACCCCTTGTTTCTATGTCCCCTCTCTGGAACATCCTGTCTCTGTCCACCTTGTCTATTCCACGCAGTATTTTGTATGTCGTTATCATGTCTCCCCTAACCCTCCTGCCCTCCAGTGTCGTCAGGCCAATTTTCTTTAACCTTTCTTCATAGGACATTCCCCTTAGCTCCGGAACTAACTTTGTTGCAAACCTTTGCACTTTCTCTAATTTCTTGACATGCTTGACCAGGTGTGGGTTCCAAACTGGTGCTGCATACTCCAATATGGGCCTGACGTACACAGTGTAAAGTGTCTTGAACGATTCCTTACTAAGGTATCGGAACACTATTCTCAGGTGTGCCAGGCGCCCATATGCTGCACCAGTTATCTGGTTGATGTGTGCTTCCGGAGACGTGCTCAGTGTTATATTCACCCAAAGATATTTCTCCTTGAGTGAGGTTTGCAGTCTTTGGCCACCTAGCCTATACTCTGTCTGTGGTCTTCTTTGCCCTTCCTCGATCTTCATGACTTTGCATTTAGCGGGGTTAAATTCGAGAAGCCAGTTGCTGGACCATGTGTCCAGCCTGTCCAGGTCTCTTTGAGATCCTGCCTGATCCTCATTTGATTTAATTCTACTCATTAACTTCACATCAACTGCGAACAGGGACACTTCTGAGTCTATCCCTTCCATTATGTCATTCACATATACCAAAAATAGCACTGGTCCTAGGACTGACCCTTGTGGGACCCCACTAGTCACAGGCGCTCACTGTGATACCTCATCACATACCATGACTCGTTGTTGCCTCCCTGTCAGGTATTCTCTGATCCATTGCAGTGCCTTTCCTGTCATACGTGCCTGATCCTCTAGCTTCTGCTCTAATCTCTTGTGAGGAACTGTGTCGAAGGCCTTCTTGCAGTCCAAGAAAATGCAGTCAACATACCCCTCTCTCTCGTGTCTTACTTCTGTTACTTTGTCATAAAACTCCAGAAGGTTTGTAACACAGGATTTGCCTTCCCTGAATCCGTGCTGGTTGTCATTTATAATCTTGTTCCGTTCCAGATACTCTACCACTCTCCTCCTGATAATCTTCTCCATAACTTTGCATACTATACATGTCAGTGACACTGGTCTATAGTTTAATGCCTCGTTTCTGTTTCCTTTCTTAAAAATGGGAACGACATTTGCTGTCTTCTATACCTCAGGTAGTTGCCAAGTTTCGAGTGATGTGTTGAAGATCGTTGTTAGTGGCACACACAGCGTCTCTGCTCCCTCTCTAAGGGGTCCCGGAGAGATGTCCGGCCCCACCGCCTTTGAGGTATCAAGGTCACTTAGCAGCTTCTTCACCTCTTCCTCAGTTGTGTGTATGTCATCCAGCACTTGTTGGTATATTCCTTGTTGATATCCCCCTCTGTTCTGTCTTCCCAGAATCCTTCCTGTCTCCCCTGTAAATACTTCCTTAAATCTCGTGTTGAGTTCCTCACATACCTCTTGATCGTTTCTTGTGAGTTCCCCACCTTCTTTCCTCAGCCTGATCACCTGGTCTTTGACTGTTGTCTTCCTCCTAATGTGGCTATACAGCAATTTCGGGTCAGACTTGACTTTCGATGCTATGTTGTTTTCGTACTGTCGCTGGGCGTCCCTTCTTATCTGTGCATACTCGTTTCTGGCACTTCGACTAATCTCCTTATTTTCCTGGGTCCTTTGCCTTCTGTACTTTTTCCCTTCTCTACTGCACTTAGTCTTTGCCTCTTACACCTTCGGGTAAACCAGGGGCTCGTTCTGGTCTTCCCATTATTTCTGTTGCCCTTGGGAACAAACCTTTCGTCTGCCTCCTTTCATTTTGTTGTTACGTATTCCATCATTTCGTTTACTGACTTTCCTACCAATTCTCTGTCCCACTGAACCTCCTGCAGGAAGTTCCTCATACCTGTGTAATCTCCCCTTTGTGTGTGTGTGTGTGTGGACGTTATACTGACTAAATGCGAGCAGTAAAATGTCTCCCATCTGTGATATCTCTTCTGTCTTATACGGAGTTGTGAGCACAGAACAATATTAGAGAAGTATGGCCACTGGAGGTCACTGTATGCCTTGTGGCCACAAGAGTGCCACAGGGGAGACGAGTGTAGCCACAAGAGGGGAGAAGTGAGACCACAAGATGACAGAAGAGTGGCCATATAAAGGAAAGAATGTGGCCACAACAGAGCAGGAGTGTGGCCACATCAAGACAAGGGTATGGAGACAGCAGGGCAGGAGTTTGTCCACAGCAGGGCAGGAGTGTGGGTACAGCAAGACAAGGGTGTAGCCACAGCAAGACAAGGGTGTGTTCACGGCAGGGGAGAAGTGTAGCCACAGCAAGACAAGAGTGTGGCCACAGCAGGGCAGGAGTGTGGCCACAGCAAGACAAGAGTGTGGCTACATCAGGGCGGGAGTGTGACCACAACAGGGGAGGAGTGTGGCCACAACAGAGCAAGAGTGTGGCCAGAGCAAGACAAGGGTGTGGCCATAGCAGGGCAGGAATTTGGCCACAGCATGGTAGGAGTGTGGCCTCAGCAGGGCAGGAGTGTATCCATAGCAAGACAAGGGTGTGGCCACATCAGGGCAGGAGTGTGGCCACAGCAAGACAAGGGTGTGGCCACATCAGGGCAGGAGTGTGGCCACAGCAAGACAGGGGTGTGTCGGACACCTGCTCAACTTTAAAGGCCAACACTCGCGTCATCACCTGCCTGGCTCACTGCCTCCCTGTCCGCAGGTCTGTCTTTCTGCATGTCTGCCTGTCTGCAGATCTGCGGATCGGGCTGTCAACAGATGACTCCGAGAATGAGCAAAAACAGACAGACATGTTAGGTTAGGTTAGATTAGGCTAAGTTAGGTTATAGACTTCACAAATGACCTTAACGAAGGCTATAGTTCTCACCTCAAACTGCGTGAAACCAGCATCAACAGCCTGACTGACCTGACTGATAAGGAAGCAAGCCGGTTTGGAAGCATTCACAGGCAAACCACAGGTATCCTGGCTTCAGTAGGTCACAGGCCAAAAGCGGCGTATCTTGCATTTACATTTTAATGCCAAACATTTGTATTCCTCACTTGCGTGGAATATACACTTTCTTTTCGGCTTAAAATCCGGTTCTGAACCCAGGAAAGTTATGAACCCAGAGGGATTATGAACCCAGGGAGGTTATGAACCCACGGAGGTTTTGAACCCACGGAGGTTATGAACCCAGGGAGGTTATGAACAAAGGAAGGCTATAGTGAAAAAGAAGGGTGACATAATGAAGAGTTGAAGAGCCAGATAATTTCTCCATATACTCTACCCACTTAACAAATTATACAGTGTATCTGACATGATCACAATTTTTTCAGACTTTAAGAACTAAAATAACAACATGCCCATGCGCGCAGCACCTGGGCCAGATTCGTGGAATTTTGCATTTATGTAAAAATGCAAAGTGCCTTCAACACGATTACTCGTAAAATTTCACCCTCTTGAACCTCCACAGGCTTTAACAAATGTAGACACAGCTTCTTTTCACGAAGGTGACAGCAGAGCGATGGCAAAAAAAAAAAATATTACAGACCAGAAGCACTAATGTTACATACAAAATTCATGTTTGTGGACAAACATGACCTACACAGCCCAAGTCAACATTGATTTAAATCAGGAAGTTCATGCATGTCACAACTATTAGATCCTTATAACGAATCACTGAGACATTGGAAGATAACCAAATTTCGTGTGTGTCAACTCATACTTGACAAATTTAACTGTACAATGAGGTCAATATATCAAAAGGTATTGCAGGAAAATTATTAAAATAACTGTCATATTTCTAACAAGCAGCACACAGTGGCAGTAAGCAAAATAATGTTCTTTCTCAGCAAATTAAAATGTTCAGTCGGTCAAAGGACGGTCATGACACCTGTGTTTCTTATTGTCAGAGCAAACTTAGATAAAGAGCACTAGCTATGCTCCACATCATCTCTCGTACACGATAACTAAAGTATAAATGTTGCCTCAGTAGAAGACTAAAAATTTACAGATAGCAAATATTTACAATGGGCGAATGACAATAACATGTTCACTGGTGACAAATTTATTCTGCTTAGATATAGGAAGAATGAATAACTCAAAAGGAACACAGTATATGGAACGGAGGCAGACCATCGCATATAACGTAAGAACAAGAAAAAGACCTAGGAATAATTATCATCTGATTTGTCGTTTAGAGAACACATTAAGTCAGTTACAGAAAATGCAAAGAATGTGACTTGCGGGATTATGAGAACATTCAAAGCAAGGTAAACAAAGCCAGTGATGGTACTTTTCACATCAGTTGTTCTCTCACGACTTACGTTCTGTAATCACAGCTCCTCTCAAGACAGAAGGTTGTTTACTGTCTACACAGACTAAATATAACATTTATACTACTGGGAACCCAGCTAAGCACTTTGTTCTGTCTGGAAGAGAAAAGAGTGGGATTCCTGAAAGCATAAATATGGGAGATACTTGAGGGTCTGAACCCCAGTGTGGACACTGCAATAAAAAAATAGTGAAGTGAAAAATGTGAGAGAAAGTACAAAATAAACCTAGTGTAAGAAGGAATGCCTTAATTGCACTTAAAGTACATTGTGTCAACATCTGTGACCCAAGACTCTGCAACCTGTTACTAGCAGAAATCGGAAATATTGCCAGAATAAAGGTTGAAGCTTGAAGCCGATCAGAAGAGGCTTTCCCAAGTTATCACAGGGAACCCAAAACCGGGAATGGTCTGTAGAACATTAACCAGAGGGCACTTCCACATGCCAATAATTGAAGAACCTATCCCTACTCTCAATGCACCAGTATTGAAAATTTGAAGCCAATCGAATGAGCTGTTCTCAAGTTATAAACTGAAATTTTGCCGGAAGAAAAATAAATTTAATCAACCACTATAAGGTACCCCTTCAGGAATACCTAATGCAAAATAGGTGTAACTAGATATATTACGGTCAATGCACGATCTGAGAAAGGTATCCCCGTATTACGTAAACCCAGTCAACCTCAACTTCGGTGAACGCGATTGGAATAGTGCAAAGTGAGGCATAAGTTGGTCATGTAGTGAAATTCAGATGGGAATCAGGTTAGGTTAGGTAAGGTTTGTCAGCAGACAGGACAAGTGTTTCCTGACGTGGGTCTTAGTCAGATGATGACCCTCCGTTGGAGCTTTTGGTTATTTGACCGAGGCCTTCAGCTGGCTTACCGGTCCACCCCTTAAAAAACTTTAGTCATAATTATAACCATATCTTAACGGAATCAGAAGAGGCATTCCCAAGTCATCATATGAAAATTAATATTCCATCAACAAAAATGGCAAATTAAGACACACAACCCAAATGTAATTCAAACCTTCCTTTAAGAAATGCCAGATTTTAAGACAAACTGAAGAAGCTTTTTCTTGTTATCTCAGAGAGACCACAATCCTAAAATACACAAGAACATTAAGCTTGAAGGTGATCCGAAGTTGGGACTTACATAGGCGTAAATCAATCTAATTTTTAAGTAATTAAGTTTTATTTAAGCTTGTGCATACAACAAAAAACTGTTTAACCATTGTATTAAGGCACACAGATGTTATAGGCACATAAAAGTACATTATGTAGCTTTAAATTACAATGACCCAGTAAAGTACATTACGTAGCTTTAACTCACAATAACCCAGTAAAGTACATTACGTAACTTTAACTTACAATAACCCAGTAAAGTACATTACGTAGCTTTAACTTACAATAACCCAGTAAAGTACATTACGTAGCTTTAACTTACAATAACCCAGTAAAGTACATTACGTAGCTTTAACTTACAATAACCCAGTAAAGTACATTACGTAGCTTTAACTTACAATAACCCAGTAAAGTACATTACGTAGCTTTAACTTACAACAACCCAGTAAAGTACATTACGTAGCTTTAATTTACAATAACCCAGTAAAGTCAAACACTGTGATTTATTTTTAAACAGAAGAGATAGTCTCCAGTTATTTCACGGACACCAACGTAATATCAAAAAAATAGTTTGCTTTGACGAAAACACTAAACACTGAAAGTTTAAAGCCAACCAGAAGATGCATTTTACAGTCATTGGACAGAATTTTCCCCCAAAATTGCACCTACACAGGCCTACACCTAGGAGGTGTTCCATCCATTACACACGCTGCATCAGCCATTACAGTGATGTCGTTCAAAGTTGTTGTATTTTATATGAAGGAAAGTGCTAAACCCGTAGGGATCATGCGGCGCTTGTGGAATTAGAGGCATTCAGGTTCAATCCAGGTAAGGGGAATGCAATTCCAGTTCCTTGGATCAAAAGCCCATCACCAACATCAAGGTAAGATAATGAAATAAAGTGTAAGTTTGGCCATGGGGCACAACGCATGTAAATTGTCCTCTGAAGGTCACACGAGATACAGTGAGTCAGCAGTGAAAGTTTGAAACAGATCGATCAAGGCGTTCTGAAGTTATAATCGAGAATTTTACAGAAAGAAAACATTGCTGAGAATAAGAAAGTCTGTCCTCATTAAATTTAAAAGCGACCGTGAAACGTTATTTTTTCCAGTCTTCTTTTCCCAGTTATGTTATATTTCAAATTCTCTAAAATCCTATTAGAAAAAATACATGATTTTATATTTTTTAAGAAAATTGCTTATGATAAAATTGCTTAAAAATTAAACAAATTGGCACCCACACAGCCTAAAATTAATACAATAATATTTCCAATTAAGATACACCAGTGCTTGTGGTTTGAAGCCGATCAGAAGAGACATTCTCTACTTATTACATGGGAAGTCATTTATTTAATACAGGTGACAAAATGAAATTTACTCAGAACAAAATGAGCTCCAAACTTTATTGTCATAAACCCACTAACACTGAAAGTTTGAAGCCGACCAGAAAAGACATTCTCTAGTAACTGATCTGATTTCAACAATTCCAACTTTTTAACAATTTCAGTAAAATACGAAATTTGCTCCAAGTCGGACTAAACTTACAGTGTCATTCCTTATAGATGCTTCATTATCAGTATTAACTTACAGTGTCATTCCTTATAGTTGTTTCATTATCAGTATTAACTTACAGTGTCATTCCTTATAGAAGCTTCATTATCAGTATTAACTTACAGTGTCATTCCTTATAGTTGTTTCATTATCAGTATTAACTTACAGTGTCATTCCTTATAGAAGCTTCATTATCAGTATTAACTTACAGTGACATTCCTTATAGATGCTTCATTATCAGTATTAACTTACAGTGTCATTCCTTATAGATGCTTCATTATCAGTATTAACTCACATCATTATCAGTGTTTTAAAGTCCCTTAGTTATTGAAAACAAATTAATATCACAATTTATTGCATAAAACTGGCACATTTAGGATTTACGAAACCCACTAAACTCGAGAGCTTTGGGTTCAGGAACCAGTAGTTGAAATTTTACAGCCGATCAGGCGAGTCATTCTCCAGTTATGGCGTAGATTCCAAGTATTTCACGTTATGTTCCTATTTTATCGTATTCACAAGATTACCCGCACACAGAACTTCATGAGTACCATCCTGACTCTAAGACGTTTCAGCCATTAATCACTGAAGTCGTTCAGAAGAAATAAACTGGAAATTATTTAACTCCATTTAATGGGAATAAAAAAAATCACGCTATTTTACACTAAAATAGTCAAATCTGCGACTATACATCTGAATTTCATTCTCCACTGTCGTTAAATTAGGAGGCAATTTTTTTTTAATGTATGATGCTACGTTGCTGAGGATTTTGGACGTTATCTATGTAATCAGTGATACTGGAAATAGGTTCAACACCTTTGGTCACAAGACACGTGCACGTTATAATTGTTCCAAGAATCTGGACCTAGTTACCGTACACAAATGCTCAAAAGAACAAAAATGCACAATACCGTGACTGGAAGAATACACAAACAACCCACACGTGGGAGAGAGAGGAACTTATGACGACGTTTCGGTCCGACTTGGACCGACTAGTCCATTGGACCATTGAATAGTAAATTGTAAAAGTAGGACCGAAACGTCGCATAACCTTGTTTCTCCTGTGTGTGGGTTGTGTACAATGAAAATTTGAAGCCAATCAGATGAGTCATTCTCGAGTTATGAGCGAAAGAAAACCCGAAAATTGGAGATAGTAAACATATAGCGGCAACCACTTAAAGGTCCCTCCTACGGGATACCTAATAAGAACACTTGGAGATAACTTGATAAATGTAAATGGACCGAGACTTTCAACATTATAATTACCAACAGATCCCTGGCTGTCTTCAGGAGGGAACTGGATATTTCCTTAGGCAAGTTACTGATTGGCAGTGCATGTGGCTAGCACCAACAACCTGATTGACCCAGCTGTCACTGAGGATACCTCAGGGATCTACACACCTGTTTCCCGCCTTCCTTCCCTCTTCTAACACCCCCTTCCTTCTAACCTTTTTTTATTTTTATCTTCCTGTGCCAATCACATCTATCTTTCAAACTTCATATTTACATCTTACGTATATTTCTCTCTTTCTCATCCCATCCCATCTCTTCTCTCCTTCCATCTTTCTCATCCCATCCCATATTTTTTTTATCCCTTCTTATCCTCTTCCATCTCTCCCACTTCGTGTTTCCGTCTCCAGTTATTTCCAATCTCACTTTTCCTACTTCCTTCCTCTCCCTCCATCCCTCCCTCCCCACACGTCTTCCATCAGCGTCTAAATATTGCGTCTCGTTTTTCTGCACCAAATCTGGCTCTCTCAACACGCTGTAAAGACCGGAGTGACAGTAGCGTTTGGCTAGTGAGAGGGAGGGGGTGGAAGTAGTGGCAGGGAGGCAGGGAGCAAGGGCAAGAAGGGGTGCAAAGGGAGAGGGAGGGGATGGAGTAGGGGCAAGAAAGGGTGGAACAGTGGCAGGGAGGAGTGGAGCGATTGCAGGGTGGGGTGGTGTAAGGGCAGGAAAGAGGATGAAGCAGAGATGATTTTTTTCCGAGGTAGTTTACCGGTCCACGAATGATCTAAAATTAATTGAACTACTGGGAACATCTAAATCACCACTGGGAACATCTAAATCACCACTGGGAACATCTAAATCACCACTGGGAACATCTAAACCACTATGGGGAACATGTAAATCACTCCTGAGAACCTCTAAATCACTACTGGGAACATCTAAACCACTACTGGGAACATCTAAACCACTACTGGGGACATCTAAACCACTACTGGGAACATCTAAATCACTACTGGGAACATCTAAACCCCTACTGGGAACATCTAAACCACTGGTAATATCTAAATCACTCCTGAGAACCTCTAAATCACTACTGGGAACATCTAAACCACTACTGGGAAATCTAAACCACTACTGATAACATCTAAACCACTACTGGGAACATCTAAACCACTACTGATAACATCTAAACCACTACTGGGAACATCTAAATCTCCATTATGAACATCTTAAAACAGTTTTGCCAAACTTTAGTGAGACAGGATGTATTTTTTTGAAAGTTCTTCCAATACGATCCACTTCAGACCACTTTTTCTCAACAGTCAGACCTTCCCCGGTTCACAAATAATAGACAGACTTTGAGCCTTTGGCTATAAGTCAGAGAGAGAGTGTGTGTGTGTGTGTGTGTGTGTGTTTGTGTGTGTATGTTTATGTCTACCTGAAAGGAATTCCGGGGTCAACGCCCCCCGCGGCCCAGTTCATGACCCGGCCTCTTGGTGGATCAGGCCTTGATCAACCAGGCTGTTACTGCTGGCCGCACGTAGTTCAACGTTCGAACCACGGTCCGGCTAATCGGGGAATGAATTTAGGTATCTGTCAACCTCCCTATTGAAGGCAGCCAGAGGTCTATTGGTAATTCCCCTTATGTCTAGTGGGAGGGTGTTGAATAGTCTTGGGCCTCTACGTATGTAGGATGACCCAACAGAGAAGAGAACATTTTCACTGTCTCTTATTCAATCACTTGCCAGAAGGGCACCGAAATCAAAGTTCAGATAACCCTCCAAATCGCTACGATCCCATCCCTCCTTCAGGACTCAAGTCCAGCTAACAAATTTATCTGAATCCCTTCATAAATTATATATATATATATATATATATATATATATATATATATATATATATATATATATATATATATATATATATATATATATATATATAAGAGGGCCATAACCTCAGTCTGTACACTGCAATGACGGGGTGGGTATTGAGAACTTTCAAAACAAGGGAAATAATGCCGATGGTGACACTCTTCAAATCGCTAGTGCTCCCTCATTTAGAATATTGCTCAGTGCTGACGGCCCCGTTCAAAGCAGGAGAAATATCAGAGCTGGAACAAATACAGAGATCGTTTACGGGTCACATTGAGCCAGTGAAACATCTAAATTATTGGGAACGCCTTCAAGTCTTGAACATGTACTCATTGGAGCGGAGGAGAGAGAGATACATGATAATATATACCTGGAAAGTACTCGAGGGCCTGGTCCCAAATCTGCATAATTGAGTGAGAGATATGGAAGGAAGTGTAAAATAAACACAGTGAGGAGCAGGGTCCCAGACTATTCAACATCTTACCAGAAGATATTAGAAACACGGCTGGAACAATGTAGAAGCCTTCAAGAGGAAACTGGACAAGTATCTTCACCAGGTGCCAGATCAACCAGGCTGTG
The DNA here is from genome assembly GCA_009830355.1 of Cherax destructor. Taxonomy (NCBI): domain Eukaryota; kingdom Metazoa; phylum Arthropoda; class Malacostraca; order Decapoda; family Parastacidae; genus Cherax; species Cherax destructor. The sequence goes on from WNWK01012540.1 coordinate 19,372, forward strand.
ACGGATATGTGGGGCAGCGGGCCTCGAGCAGAAACAGCCTGGTTGACCTGCTAAGCACCAGACGAGCCTGGCCCATGGCCGGGCTCAGAGAGTAGAGAAACTCTCCAAACTCTTCAAAGATTGAAGATTTCCAAGATGGTGAGAAAGTGTGATTAACTCAGTGAGAAGCAGATATATATTAAGCAATAGAGAACACTCTCAACATTTATGGCTCAGTACTCTTCAGAATGTTAGCAGCAGAAATTACATATTTTCAACAGCAAACTGGATCAGTATATGATGACTGATTAGTCGAGATATGGGGATGTGGGCCTGCGGTCCGCCAGCACAAACAGCTGGTCAAGAGGGAAGCCTGGCCTAAGGCCGGGTGATTGGGATAAGATGAACCCACGAAACAGGTCACAGGTATTACCCCAATACCTCCACCAATTATTTTTTATTTTTCCACCAATATAAGGTGACCAGAAGGAAAAGCTTTCAATGATCCTTAATTCAGTTGCTGTCTTGTCAGAGGTGGACGGGAATCATAATTGAATTTACGCTCACAACTCCAATTCTTCCACCTATCCTTCAGAGTTCAATTATTGAACTTCCCATCTCCAGAACTCAAGTTCGGCTAACCGGTTTCTCTAAATCCCTTCATAAATGTTACCGTAACAATATATCAAATCAAAAGAAACACTTGCCACCACTCATAGACCCCTGGCTGTCTTCAAGAAGGCACTGGTGCTCCTGCCGATATCTGTGTGACGTGCTGTTTCTCCTGCCCCTCTCTGTGTGACTTGATGTTGCTCTGTCCCTCTCTGTGTGACTTGCTGTTGCTTTTGCCCCTCTCTGTGTGACTTGATGGTGCTCCAGCCCCTCTCTATGTGACTTTCTGTTGATCCTGCCACTCTCTTTGCAGTTTGCTGTTATTCCTTTCCCTCCTGTGTGACTTGTTTGTGTTCCTGCCTCTCTCTCTGTTTGACTTGTGGTGCGCTGCTGACTCCGGAACACATTTTAACTGTTTTCCCATCACTTCGGTCTTTTTGTTTACTCTGTTGTTTTTATAATTATCAGAGTGCCTCTAGTGACCTAAAAATCTTTGGAGAGAGTAAGTTTAATATTGACAAATTATTGTTTTTTTTATTTATTTTGAGTTTTTTAACTTATTCTAATGACATTGGTTTATATTGCGCGTTTTGTTTATTATATTTGTCTTGGGTGTTTTCATGTGTGTTTTGTAGTTATTTTTTTAACTGCCAAGAATGATGAGTGATCTATTAGGTCAAGGCGCCCCTTCGTATCTCATAATGTTCTTCCAAGGTGGCAGTGTTTTGGAAATAGTAGCCAGAGGTGTTGTCAGTGGTGTCGCAACGGAAAGCAGGATGTCAAGAACAGATGTTGTAATGTGAGGCTGCTGTCAAGAGGTGTTGTCAGGTGGGAAAGTTACTAAGAGAAGTTATCAGTTGAGGAAGTATTGGAGAGGAGTTACCAAGTAGGACGTCCTGACGAGCGTATTATATCACCAGGGTACTTAGGTACAAGTTGTATTAACAAGTGGGAACATAAGTGTTGTGAAGTAGGAATATTACCAAGAGCTGTTATGTAGTGGGAATGTTAAATGGTCAGTGATTAGAGGAGGGAATGTTGTCAACAAGAGAAGCCTCGTGTTGACCAGTGTGAATGCTGGCAGAAGGTAGATTTACCCATAAGCCAAATGTTTTGGGCAGAAAGTTGATATGTCCATAAGTCGAATGTTTTTGGCAGTAGGTAGATCTGTCTATAAGTCCAATATATAGTGTAGTACCTTCCATCATTTTGTCACACCTCGTGAGGAAAACACAAGACACCTCTCCTCTTGTGTAGAGATAAATGGAGAGAAACATTAACCCAACAAAAACTTTCTGCAAAGTTTTTTTTTTTTTCACTATTGTAGTTAGTGCGTCATTTGGATCTACAGTCTCATTAACTGGATATAATTAGAAGCTGATGATCTAAATGAATCACTAAGGAGTTTTATCGAGAGTAACAAGATAGTTTCTCGTCATATGAAACTTAGTCCTGCCTTGACCTGCTCCGTGTTAAGCCATACCTTGAAATACTGTGTGAACCCATTACTCACTCCAGTGAGGCCTTCTGCTCACTTCAGTCCGTCGTCCTTAGTTAGAGGTAGTCAGTCCCTCAAGTCTCTGGAGACAGTAAAAATAGTTTAAACGTGATCAGTCCGTCATCCATTGTAGGTGGAGATCAGTCCCAGGCTTAAGGGACTGACCACCTCCTACCATGGGTGAAGGACTGACCACCTCCTACCATGGGTGAAGGACTGACCACCTCCTACCATGGGTGAAGGACTGACCACCTCCTACCATGGGTGAAGGACTGATCAAATCAAAACTTCCACTACTTCCGCTGGCTTACCATTTTAGGAATGCTATAATCGTGAGCAATTGATAAAAGCAAAACAACCACTCGATTATCCCTCACTGTTTTGCAAATTAGGAAAGAAATATAACTTTATAAGATGCGATATTTTCTCCATCCCACTTAAAAACAGAGCAACACTTTCTCGTGTCCTGTGATGAATCAGTCTCCACCAGTTCTGTCTTACTCTAGCACAGTGCCACTTGTTCTGTCTTACTCGAGCACAGTGCCACTTGTTCTGTCTTACTCGAGCACAGTGCCACTTGTTCTGTCTTACTCGAGCACAGTGCCACTTGTTCTGTCTTACTCGAGCACAGTGCCACTTGTTCTGTCTTACTCGAGCACAGTGCCACTTGTTCTGTCTTACTCGAGTACAGTGCCACTTGTTCTGTCTTACTCGAGCACAGTGCCACTTGTTCTGTATTACTCGAGCACAGTGCCACTTGTTCTGTCTTACTCGAGTACAGTGCCACTTGTTCTGTCTTACTCGAGCACAGTGCCACTTGTTCTGTCTTACTCGAGCTCAGTGCCACTTGTTCTGTCTTACTCGAGCACAGTGCCACTTGTTCTGTCTTACTCGAGCACAGTGCCACTTGTTCTGTCTTACTCGAGCACAGTGCCACTTGTTCTGTCTTACTCGAGCTCAGTGCCACTTGTTGTCTTACTCGAGGACAGTGCCACTTGTTCTGTCTTACTCGAGCACAGTGCCACTTGTTCTGTCTTACTCGAGCTCAGTGCCACTTGTTCTGTCTTACTCGAGCACAGTGCCACTTGTTCTGTCTTACTCGAGCTCAGTGCCACTTGTTCTGTCTTACTCGAGCACAGTGCCACTTGTTCTGTCTTACTCGAACACAGTGCCACTTGTTCTGTCTTACTCGAGCTCAGTGCCACTTGTTCTGTCTTACTCGAGTACAGTGCCACTTGTTCTGTCTTACTCGAGCTCAGTGCCACTTGTTCTGTCTTACTCGAGTACAGTGCCACTTGTTCTGTCTTACTCGAGCACAGTGCCACTTGTTCTGTCTTACTCGAGCACAGTGCCACTTGTTCTGTCTTACTCGAGCACAGTGCCACTTGTTCTGTCTTACTCGAGTACAGTGCCACTTGTTCTGTCTTACTCGAGCACAGTGCCACTTGTTCTGTATTACTCGAGGACAGTGCCACTTGTTCTGTCTTACTCGAGTACAGTGCCACTTGTTCTGTCTTACTCGAGCACAATGCAACTTGTTCTGTCTTACTCGAGCTCAGTGCCACTTATTCTGTCTTACTCGAGCACAGTGCCACTTGTTCTGTCTTACTCGAGCACAGTGCCACTTGTTCTGTCTTACTCGAGCACAGTGCCACTTGTTCTGTCTTACTCGAGCTCAGTGCCACTTGTTCTGTCTTACTCGAGGACAGTGCCACTTGTTCTGTCTTACTCGAGCACAGTGCCACTTGTTCTGTCTTACTCGAGCTCAGTGCCACTTGTTCTGTCTTACTCGAGCACAGTGCCACTTGTTCTGTCTTACTCGAGCTCAGTGCCACTTGTTCTGTCTTACTCGAGCACAGTGCCACTTGTTCTGTCTTACTCGAACACAGTGCCACTTGTTCTGTCTTACTCGAGCACAGTGCCACCTGTTCTGTCTTATTCGAGCACAGTGCCACTTGTTCTGTCTTACTCGAGCACAGTGCCACTTGTTCTGTCTTATTCGAGCACAGTGCCACTTGTTCTGTCTTACTCGAGCACAGTGCCACTTGTTCTGTCTTACTCGAGAACAGTGCCACTTGTTCTGTCTTACTCGAGCACAGTGCCACTTGTTCTGTCTTACTCGAGCACAGTGCCACTTGTTCTGTCTTACTCGAGCACAGTGCCACTTGTTCTGTCTTACTCGAGCACAGTGCCACTTGTTCTGATAGAGGAGTGTCTCTGTCTTACAAGACGTCAGTTAACCACTGACTCACTGAGCCATACACTTTTAGCGCTCCCCATGGATAACGATAATTTGCCAGCTTTATGAATAAAGCATATTAGCCATATTTTCTGTCAGGTGTAGAATTTTGATGTTATTAAAGTTCTTAGGATTGTTTACTCTCTTACTGCTCTGTACACTTTAATTAATATGCATCATCTCTCCTTTACTGCCCTGTACACTTCATCAATCATCTACCACGTGCTCTTCAACAATGTTACCTCCAAGATTTGTCAGCTCAGCCAGGTTGTGATGGTTGTGTCTGTGAGGCGCTAACAGCAACAGCCTATTTAAACATTAATTCAACAAGACAGTGTAGCCTCAACCTGGCCTGCGAGAGAGGAGTGACACACCTTACCCCCTCCCCACCCCGGAGTGGTTGGCACCCTTTGCGGCCGAAAAGGGAGTGTGGGACCCACATGGTCCGAGGGGAGGAGGGTTACCCTACAACGACCGAGAGGAAGGGGTGCACATAGCGACAGGAGGGGGGGAAGCGGCGGGTGGCACTCATTGCTCTCACAGGGGGATAGGTCAGGGTTGGAGAGCTCCTCATGCATGGGACTTTCTTTTGGCTGTTCCCAACTCCAGCCTTGGCACACGCCTCGACCCACAGACCATCCGCATTGGTATTGCCCTTCGACTTGCCGACCCTATTCTCGCCGAACACAGGTGTATTTGTGGCAGTGAAGCAGCAGACCGATTCGAGTACCATGGTCTTGTGTGTCGTAAATCCGAGGGAAAGATTGCAAGACATGAAGAGGTTAATAACATTATCAAGAGGAGCCTCACAACAGCCGGATGCCCAGCAGTAAGGGAGCCACCCCAACTATGCAGATCTGATGGCAGCCAAAAGTGTCCAGATGGTATCACCCTTCAAGCCTGGACAGACGGCAAGCAGGTGGTGTGGGACTACACATGTGCAACTACCTTAGTTGATACCTATCTCCAATACACCAGGGAGGAAGGAGGGGCAGCTGCCACCTTCAGGGAGTCCCAGAAGTCGAGAAAATATGGAGAACTTGCCAATCATCATTATATGTTTGTTCCCATGAGCTCAGAGACCCTTGGCTCATGGGAAAAGAGTGCATCTAAGTTCCTCAAGGAGCTGGGCAAAAGACTCAACAGGGTAACTAGGGATCCCAGGGCAGTTAGTTTTCTGTTCCAGCGACTCAGCGCTGCTGTTCAGAGGGGTAATGCATGCTGTATTCTGGGCACGCGCCAGAGCTCGGAAGAGCTGGATGAGATTTTCTCATTATAATCAGTGACAAACATGTAACAATATGTACTAGACATGTATCTCTCACACCTCGTGTACTGTATATGCCATCTTTATATCAACAATGTATCTCTTAAATCTTTTGTACCATATTATGTAATAAAATATACCTATTGATAAAAAAAAAAAAAAGATGGGGTGGTAGGGAAAGTGGACTATTCAAATGGCTTTAGGAAGAAATCCAAATATTCTTCATTGAAGCCTTTTTATCATCCACTTCTTAGAGGCCATAGGTCCCACAATTTGTACCAGAGGTAGACCCCATCTTACATATATATATATATATATATATATATATATATATATATATATATATATATATATATATATATATATATATATATATATATATATATATATATATATATATATATATATATATATATATAAACATTATCTCCTAGTCCTGCTATGGACTGAGAGATAATGTTTGTAAATAATTTCTCCCCTTTCCTAAGTGGTAAGCAAATATACGTACATAATCATATAATTATAATTTCCTATATGTAATTACCTATATGTACTGTGATTGCTTGTTTGCTACTACAGGTGCAGAACTGTGTTCGTGGTGTCCCTTCCTCACTCACTGGGTCATCATTTGTTTTATAATTTGTACGGGTCCTGCACGGGTCATGCACAGGTTCTGCACGAGTCATGCACAGGTTCTGCACGGGTCATGTATGAATCCTGCACGGGTCATTCTCGAATAACGAAGTGTATACACGCTCGTTCGCGGCTGAGTTTCATCCGTGGAATGGGATCTCTTCCTCTTCGTTCCTCACAGTGTATAGACCCCCTACGGGTTTAGCGCTTTCCTTTTCCCTAAATATTGACCCTATTTTCTTCACTGGTCTCCCTTTCCCCTAAACATTGTTTCCCTTTTCCCTAAGTATTGGCCCCATTTTTTTATTGGTCCCTTTTTCCCCAAACATTGTAACTCTTTTCCCTAAATATTGGCCTCCACATTTTCCCCTCTTAATATTTTTATGACGCTTCAAAAATTCACACTGAGAGTGTAGCCTTCTCCCACTCCTCGATCGCGGGTTCGAACCCCACCCGTGGTATGGCTTGTTTGCAATCGTGTCATTACGATTTCGTGAGTCGAGTCGTGAGGTTTGTTACTAACTCTGATCTTGTATCTTTTACGTATGAATCGTATTTTACAACAATGATTTTGGTAAGTATCCTAACTCAATGTTTTAGTGAGTAGCCTAGCCTAATGTGTTGGTAGGTAGCCTAGCCTAATGTTTTGGTAGGTAGCCTAGCCTAATGTTTTGGTAGGTAGCCTAGCCTAATGTGTTGGTAGGTAGCCTAGCCTAATGTGTTGGTAGGTAGCCTAGCCTAATGTTTTGGTAGGTAGCCTAGCCTAATGTTTTGGTAGGCAGCCTAGCCTAATGTTTTGGTAGGCAGCCTAGCATAATTTTTTGGTAGGTAGCCTAGCCTAATGTTTTGGTAGGTAGCCTAGCCTAATGTTTTGGTAGGCAGCCTAGCATAATGTTTTGGTAGGTAGCCTAGCCTAATGTGTTGGTAGGTAGCCTAGCCTAATGTTTTGGTAGGTAGCCTAGCCTAATGTTTTGGTAGGTAGCCTAACCTAATGTGTTGGTAGGTAGCCTAGCCTAATGTTTTGGTTAGTACCCTAACCTAATGTTTTCGTAAGTAACCTATGTTAATATTTTGATCAATATTCTAGTGTAATATTTCTACGTAACTCCTTGACTAGTTAACCTTACGATAAGAGCGCACTCAGCCAACATACTGAGTGTCCATGATTCGATCCCCGGCCGGATGGAAGCGTTGAGCATGTTTCCTTACACCTTACACCCCTGTTCACCTAGCAGTAAGTAGGTACCTGGGTGTTACTCGACTTTTGTTGGTGGTATCCTGGGGGGTGATAGTATACCTTAGATAGGGCTGGGTTTTGAAGTGAGCCGAGGTGGGACAACAGCTCTTAGACCGTAAAACTGGTGTAAAAAAAAATCCTCTACATTATTATATGTTGAAATAAAAATATTCTATCATTACCTCTTTAGTTGTCTCCAATTTTTTATGCATAAATATTTTAGATAAATCCTACTTACCCAAACGTTTTTTCTCTTATAATTAATATATATATAATGACTAAGGATATATATTAAAATTTATTTAAAAAATGGTTATAATTATAATCATAATTTTTAAAGGCGTGGACCGGTAAGCCAGCGGAAGGCTTCGGTCAGATGACCAAAAGCTTCAGCTGCGGGTCATCATATGGCACTTTCTTGTTTCCCCACAAACCTACCTAACCTAACCTATATTAAAGTATAACTTACTCAAGACACAATGGCCACTCAAAATCTGCTTGTTATCTATGTACTCAGTGAATGTAGAAGATAGAGTAAATTATTTTATTATTATAATCAAAAGAAGCGCTAAACCAAGATAGAGCAAAGATAGGTAGGTCTGGCTTACTGTAAATGACACAAATTCAGCTGTCTATCAACGTCTGTCATAATAGCTTGTGCTAATACGTCTGATGCCGTGCTCCTTCCTTCTTAAGGGAATGTGACTTGGACCTGACTAGTTTGGGCCAGTGGCTTAGGCCGTAGGTGACCTGGACCTGCCTAGCATAGACCAGTAGGCCTGCTGCAGTGCTCTTTCTTTCTTATGTTCTTATCAGTATATGTGAGTACTGGACATTTCGGGAAAAGTTCTAAAAAATAATGTTACAAAGGGCTTAAATTTATACACCTGTTGTTAACCAAGCCTTCCCCAACCCCCCTGCTTGAAAAATATCCATGTTCTCCTTCATGTCTTTGATTTTCCCCTCATAATTAGAGAAGGGGGAAGGGGGTTCTATCAATTTGGCAACCCTAGCCTCTTCTCTGGGAGGGATGCCGCTCTTCCCACAGGGTGCTTACCTAAGAATCCAGCAGAGAGGAATTACGGATGCTGATTGTTAAATGTAAAAAGTAGACTTTTGATTACAGTTTATATACAATGAGAGCGACTTGGTCAAGGTTTTAACATGTTGATAAAGACTGTGAATTTTATAATGTTAGAAAACGAATATGTTTTAAATAACCAAATGGTTGTAATGTTTTGTAAATAAATCAAGACAAACTACCAACAATAGTTAATAAAACACACATTGTAGAATAAGCTGCCATTGGGATAACGTTACTGGGATAACAGTCGAGACGTTGTCCCAGTAAGTTTGTTGACAAACATTACTCTTCCTTTAAATGGCTTAACAAAATAGTGCGGAATATTCCCCTTTAACACTGAACTGAAATCTTGAATATTGCAACAACACACAATGATAATTAAAGTGTCGTCTTCATGGACAAAACAAAAGCGTTAAGTCGATATATACAAGTCGGAATTAAACTCAAAAGTCCGGATGCGTGAGAGGCTTGTCTCTCACGCATCGGATGGAGGATCGAGCTTGCACCACGCCCTAAGATGAGTGCTCCCACACCTGCCAGTGAGAGGTGAGGTGTAACAGGTGAGTTGTGAGTGAGAGGTGAGGTGTAACAGGTGAGCTGTGAGTGAGAAGTGAGGTGTAACAGGTGTGCTGTGAGTGAGAGATGAGGTGTAAGTGACAGGTGATGTGTGAGTGACAGGTGATATGAGTGTCAGGTGAGGTGTGAGTGAGAGGTGAGGTGTGAGTGAGAGGTGAGGTGTGAATGAAAGGTGAGGTGTGAGTGACAGGTGATGTTTGAGTGACAATTGAGGTGTGAGTGACAGGTGAGGTAATGTCAACTGTAGCTACTTACACCTTAACTTGCATGTATAAAACAAATGAGTGTATACTGATGTGCATCTATTTAAGACAGTCGTGTCTTGTGTTGAGTTCTTCCACTCTCACAGTCCATTCGAGGCCAAACTGCTTGATCAACTAAACTGTTACTACCAGGGGCCAACAAGGTTCCCAGGATTAGTACTGTGTGGTGATAATTTGTTTAGTAAACGGGGTGGGAAACCAGTCTCGGGAACGCCAGGGACTGCTTAAATATATTTTTACTATAAGATGTTTAGTATGTTGAATATTTGCATATAACAAAACGTGTAGGATGTTTTGTACCTCAGGTGTCCCGTAGCTCGATTGTTAGATTACGCAGCTCACACTCTGAGGTCTGAGGTTCGATCCTCGGTACGGGAGGAAACATTCGAGTGTGTTTCCTTAAGAAACCTACTGTCTCTGTTCACCTAACAGTAAATAGGTACCTGGGTGATAGACGACTAGTGTGGGTCGTATTCTGGGGACAAAATTAATCTAATTTGCCCGAAATACTCTGCATAACCAGGGGGCTTTCTGTTTTGTATCTTATTGATGTCAGCTAGGTCTGTAGAAGTAAAGATTATTATTATTATTATTATTATTATTATTATTATTATTATTATTATTATTATTATTATTATTATTATTAAGTAACATCATGTGCTGTATGTTCACTATCTACAAATAAAATACCACATTTCTACACATAAGGATGGAGCTACGGCTGTATACTTAATTAAGGGTGATGGTTGGAGAGGAGAGGTTGGGATTTTATATTTAACATCACTAAGAGCACTGATAATTTATACCTAACATTCCCAAACTGCCAGCAGGTACTTGAGAGTTTCTTACAAACAAAAGAGAAGTGTTTTCCTACAATACTGACATTCCAGCAGGACTGGAATATAACACTTTTCCCAGGATGTGACCCACAAGAGTCGGCTGACACTCAGGTACCAATGGGTGGGGCTTGTGTGGAGGGGAGGTAGGGGCGGAAGAGTGAAGGTGGGGCGTTTGAGGGGGAGTGTAGGAGGTGCCTGGGAGTGGGGGATGGGAGGGTGGGAAACAGGGAGGGTAGTGAGAAGCGATGTGTATGCAACTTAAAGCTGGGGTGGTCAAGGTGTTGCTGCTGCCTAACTCACTTTGATGCTGCCACCACCACCCACTGCCACCACTGCTGCCACCACCACATACTACCACCACTGCTGCCACCACCACCACCACTCACTACTACCACTGCTGCCACCACCACGACCCACTACCACCACTGCTGCCACCACCACCACTGCTGCCAGCACCATCCACCGCCACTGCTGCCACCACCACCACCACCACCCACTACCACTACTGCTACCACCACCACCCACACCTCCACTGCTACCAGCACCATCTACTACCACCACAACTACCACCACCCACTACCACCATCACCCACTACCGCCACTGCTGCCCCCACTCACTACCACCACCACCCACTACCACCATTACCACAAACTACCTCCATTGCCACCCACTACCACCACTGCCACCACCACCACGCACTGCCACTACCACCCACTGCCACCACCACCCACTACCACTACTGCTGCCACGACCACCACTCACTACTACCACTGCTGCCACCACCACGACCCACTACCACTACTGCTGCCACCACCACCCACTACCACCACTGCTACCACCACCACCACCCACTACTACCACTGCTGCCACTACCACCCACTACCACATCTGCTGCCACCACTGCTGCCACCACCACCCACTACCACCACTGCTACAACTACCACCCACTATTACCACTTCTGCCACCACCACTCACTACTACCACTGCTGCCACCACCACGACCCCCTACCACCACTGCTGCCACCACCACCCACTACCACCACTGCTACCACGACCCACTACTACCACTGCTGCCACTACCACCCACAACCACCACTGCTGCCACCATCACTCCTAACAACGACTGCTGCCACCACCTATTACCAACACCACCCACTACCATCACCACCCACTACCATCATCACCCACTACCGCCACTGCTGCCACCACTCACTACCACCACCGCCCACTACCACCACTGCCACAAACTACCACCATTGCACCTACTACCACCCACTATCAAGACCACCCACCCCAGCCACCACCATTCACTACCACCACTGATGCCACCACCACCCACTACCACCTCTGCTGCCACCACCACCCACTACCTCCACTGTTACCACAACCCACTTCTACCACGACAAACCACCACCTGCTACCACCACTTACTACCACCCCACTACCCACTACTACCTACTACTACCATAAAGTTTGTCCCCCACTACCAACACAAATTCAACCACTACTCAATACTACCACAAATTCTGCCATCCCGACTACCGTCACAGCTTTTGTCACCACCCTCTACCATCACTGCTGCCTCCACCCACTACGTCCACCACTGTTGCTACCACCCTCTACCATCACTGCTGCCTCCACCCACTACGTCCACCACTGTTGCTACCACCCTCTACTATCACTGCTGCCTCCACCCACTACGTCCACCACTGTTGCTACCACCCTCTACCATCACTGCTGCCTCCACCCACTACGTCCACCACTGTTGCTACCACCCTCTACCATCACTGCTGCCTCCACCTACTACGTCCACCACTGTTGCTACCACCCTCTACCATCACTGCTGCCTCCACCCACTACGTCCACCACTGTTGCTACCACCCTCTACCATCACTGCTGCCTCCACCCACTACGTCCACCATTGTTGCTACCACCCTCTATCATCACTGCTGCCTCCACCCACTACCTCCACCACTGTTGGTACCACCCTCTACCATCACTGCTGCTTCCACCCACTACCTACACCACTGTTGCTACCACCCTCTACCATCACTGCTGCCTCCACCCACTACCTCCACCAATGTTGGTACCTCCCTCTACCATCACTGCTGCCTCCACCCACTACCTCCACCAATGTTGGTACCACCCTCTACCATCACTGCTGCCTCCACCACTGTTGGTACCACCCACTACCACCACTATTGTTTCTCCCATCCACTACCACCACTATTGTTTCTCCCATCCACTACCACCACTATTGTTTCTCCCATCCACTACCACCACTATTGTTTCTCCCATCCACTATCACCACCATTGCTGCTACCACCCACTACCACCACCTTTGTTGCTACCACCCACTATCACCACCATTGCTGCTTCCACCCACTATCACCACCTTTGCTGCTTCCACCCACTATCACCACCTTTGCTGCTATCACCCACTACCATCACCCATTACCAGTGCTGCAGCTACCACCACTACTGCTGCCACCACAAACTACCACCTTTCCTGCCACCACCTACATGAGCCACTCATCATACACACCAATAACTCGCACTCAGGAGACAAACTTATTACGACGTTTCGGCCAGACTTGGGCCATCAACTAGTCACACACAGAAAAGTGGGTAGGGAAGGGAAGGGAGACAGAATATATACGAGAGGGAGGCGGGGAACGGCGAGTGGTAGAATTGTATGGATTAGTAATATTGTAGTAGCAGTAGTGGTAGTAGTAGTGGTAGCAGCAGCGGTAGTAGTAGTAGTGGTAGTGAAAACGGGGGGGGGGGTAGATTGAAGTGTAAGCCAAAAAATTATACTATTACTACTACTATTTTCAGTGTCTCTACTACCTTACTGAGCTTCTTCTACTAATACTACAGCTGCTACTACTAACTACTACATTATTACTATTCCCTCCAATTCTATCACTCCCTCCCCCTCGCGCTTCCGTGTAATTAATTAGTGATCCAAGTCGGACAGAAACGTCGCCATGGGTCTGTCTGCTAAGTGCAGGTTATTTGTATATTATTTCAGTCACGGTATTGTGCCTTTTTATACTCTACACTTCCTAAGTCAACATGAAGATCATGTCTATCACTACTGTAAGGTTATTATGATCAAACTACGGAGGAGACCTTGCAAAGAAAATAAACGCAGATTTTGTAAAAGTTTCTTAACAAATTTGACCTTAAGGTCAATAGGTATGAAAGAAAAAATAGAGGAAAAATATTTTCTGATTACTAAAAAAGACGGTACCTTTGTTTTTCAAACTCCAAGAAACCGTAGATGAAAACAATAGTCACGGCTTTGTGTTATTCTTTGTGGCCAATATAAAAATATATATGAAAGTCACCTGGTTAAAATGGAAAATTGTAGGTATTAAAAAAATCCTAAGATGGGCAGTTGAAGATGATATGATTTTCAATAATGACAAACTTCAACTACTTTAGTATAGAAAGAATGAAGAACTCAAAACATACCGAGTGTACAGAACGCAAACAGACCATCCTAGAGCATAAGGTAGAGATATAATACTTAGGAATAACAATGTCAGGGAACTGTCATAAAGAAAACACAAAAGGCTACTGAAGCAAAGGCCAAGGTAAATGGCAGGGTGATTTACTTATGAGAACTATCAAAACAACATATACGAAACCACTGATAGTATTTGTCTAATAATTTGTACTCTGAAGTCTCCATTATTGTTCTGAGTAGAAAATGTACAAAAGTCGATCAAAACACTTAAAATGCACACTCCAGAAGAAAGACAGAAGTTATATCTATATTATATACACGGAAGATGCTTTGAGGCTGCGCACTACCATACTGGAGTGGAAGATATGGGAGGAATTTGTAGAATATGAGAACGACACATAACATCCGTGGTCCACGACTCCTCAAGCTGCTATCAGCAGACATCAGGAATGTTGCCGAAACGTTTGTAAAAGTTGAGGCAATGAAACTGGATTTCTACCTGCCCCCAGATGCCTTATCAGCCGGTTATGTCGGCCTGCCGGCTGCCAGCACCAACCCTCGAAACCGTTCACAAATATATCTCTGCTATCATTGCTGCTCTCAACACTCACTACCACCACTGCTGCTGCTGCGCTGCTGCTGCTGCTGCTGCTGCTGCTGCTGCTGCGCTGTTCTGCTGCTGCTGCTGCTGCTGCTGCTGCTGCTGCTGCTGCTGCTGCTGCTGTTGCTGCTGCTGCTGCTGCTGCTGCTGCTGCTGCTGCTGCTGCTGCTGTTGCTGCTGCTGCTGCTGCTGCTGCTGCTGCTGCTGCTGCTGCTGCTGCTGCTGCTGTTGCTGCTGCTGCTGCTGCTGCTGCTGCTGCTGTCTCCTGCTGCCAAAAATAAACTTAATAACTTCCACAAGTCAGTTCTTGTTCAGAGAAGTGGTGTCTACCTTGGACTGCGTTCGGCTGGCACTAACAACCTGATTGGTCAAACCATGAACCAGGTAGCCGGATCTAGGACCGGCCTACTAGGGCAGCCATCACTGGAAGTTCATATAGGAGATTTATATCTAATCCATTAACACCACTTTTGCTCCCATCACCAACTATCACCACCACCACCACCACAACCACCACCACCACCCCTACTGCTGTGACTTGCCACTACCACCACCATCCATTATCACTACTATTGTTGCCACTATTAAATGAACCAATTATTCAGTCTATTGCTACTAGCCTTTGTAAACTTGTTACATTTATTTATTTATCAGGTTGCTGCAATGCCACCTGTAGTGTGCTGCAATGCCACCTGTAGTGTGCTGCAATGCCACCAGTGTAAGCACGGTGCTAACTGCATTGCTACCTTAAGGAGGTGTGGATTCTCTGTGTTCATCTTAGTGGCAGCCTTGCATGACATCCCTACAGTGGGTAATGAGGAGGGAGGAATATCGTTGACAGGTAAACGATAATGCAGTTTGATGGTCAAAAAGTGATATATAATAAGTATCACCCCCTATCTTATCACAAGCAGTAATGATTCTAAGCTTCCTGCTGATACTATTGTTTAGCTTGACTAAGTGAAGCTGGAAGTTCTAAGGAGAACTTGCATACTTGCAACGTTTGCATGTTCATCCAGAAGCATGTCTACATGTTACTCAACCAATATAAAGCTCAACATAAGTTGCATGGTTGATGCCTTGCAACAAATGTTCTCAATACTAAGCGTATACTTGCTCTTTTAATTCCCCTTACTCACAGCTTGCTTTGGAAAACTGAGTCAGTTTTGTAACAGTTTCTACATTTCTCATGTACGTTAACGAGCAGAGGTCATAGAGGAGTAGGTGGTAGACCCTCACTGGTCTTAGTTAATGTGGAACAAGTGCGTGTTATCCAGGCGGTGTCATAGTTCGTCTTGGAAACAAGGAGTTCATGTGGCACAACCACGACAGTGAAGGTGTAAGCTTCCTGCCAGGTGCACGACTCATGTTGGAAGTGCGTGTGTGGGCTTCCAGGTATGTTGATGACATTTCTAATAAAGGGAGGTGAATGAACCTAATTTAATGTGAATGTGTCTAGGAGGGCGAAGGGGGGAAGAGAGAGGGAGAGGGAGAGAGAGAAAGAGGGAGAGGGAGAGAAAGAAGGAGAGACAGAGACAGACAGACAGACAAAGAGAGAGATACAGACAGGTAGACCAAAACAGAGACAGACAGATAGACAGACAGACATGAAGGGAGGGAGGGAGAGACAGACAGACAAAGACAGACAGACAAAGACAGACAGACTACATTCATCATGGAAATGGATTAATTCATTTTCCCCTTAGTTTTCTTACGTCATTTTGATATTTTTCTGCGAGTTTGTGGATGCTTTTCTTTTCTCTTCGAGATATTTATTCTTCTAGCCCCCCCCCCCCAAAAAAAAAAGAGAACTCACTGTGTACACGTTCATCACACGTCCATGTGAGACCCAGCGTCTCTATCTCCTTGATGAGAGACTCTCACACAACCAGTGAGGGGAAGACTAGCAGCTAGTGTGAGGGAGAGAGACAAGTATGAGGGAGAGAGACAACAAGTGTGAGGGAGAGACAACAAGTATGAGAGACTCGTACACAGTAGACGTGGCTTCGGGTTAAGCCCAGGAAATCACTCTAGAGTAAGTCTTGCTTAACACAATGAATCAGAACTAAGACTGAACACACCAACAGAGGCGCCGGGTCTTCTCCTATTGATACCCTCATGGAGATGTCCTAATTAATCGGACTCTCTGGGGAAGAGGTCGCTATACACAGCTTTGCTTTGCTCTTTCTGCTTTTTGGCATTAGGTTGCTCTCAGGGCACTCAAACACGGCCTAGCTAGCCTACTTTGGGCGACCCAACTCGAGGCACTGTTGCCAGACTGGTGACAATGGTGAGTCTTATTCACCAACTCTCAACATGTCAAAACGTCAGTCACTATTATAATGCTATACAGTACCGACAAGCTGCTAAGTAAGACACATGTGCAACAGTTAGGTACCTAACTGTTGCACATGTGCCTTAATTATCAACGTCAGTCACTATAACATTCATAGAGCATTAAAGTTCTTGAAGTATACTGCAGTTGAATACTGCAGTTGAATACTGCAGTTGAATACTTCAGTTGAATACTGCAGTTGAATACTGCAGTTGAATACTGCAGTTGATTTTCCTCATCGATTTTGAGTCTTCACTCTCACTTGCTTAACCTGTTCCGTGAAGTAATTAACTCTTTTAACGTTAACCGTTAACGTAAAATCATATTCTCTATAACACTTCTCAGTCCATGGTGCACAGTCTATAGCAGTAGATTAACTTTTTCCATGCTGTGCAAAAACTGGCTCCAGTTTGCATAATCTGGCTCTAAGTAAAATGTGTACAATGCCATAATTATCTCGCCTCTTTGCACCTCACCTCATTTGAGTACGACTGAAGAAGCCATTAGTGGCGAAACGTTTCCTCATAAAAATATCTTAATGATGCGCCTATGTCGTGTTTCATAGAGTCTAGTTTCTAGTGTCTGAGCAGCATCATGTGAATTGCTCGGTGTGTCAGTTATGCCAACATAATCCACTCCTAAATACACTGACAGCGTCGTGCCTTCCGGACCATCTTGAGTCAGAGTGACTAATAGAATAACTTACTGTTGATGGTCTCAAACCTTGTAGGTATCAGCACTAGTTAGACTGTATATGACGGTAAACTATAAGAGAAATGAACACATCCTCTGAACGAGTCCAGTGCATAAGACAGCTTCTACACCAACAATATTTGAATAGAGATAGAATAAAATACCCAGACAGTGGAAACAGAGGCATAAATGCAGTGGATTGAGAAATCCCACTGTGGGGAGGTGAGATAGAGAGTGTGGAGGTGATGTAGAGGATGTGGAGGTGATGTAGAGAATGTGGAGGTGAGATAGAGGGTGCGGAGGTGAGATAGAGAGAGTGGAGGTGATGTAGAGAGTGTGGAGGTGATGTAGAGAGTGTGGAGGTGATGTAGAGAGTGTGGAGGTGATGTAAAGGGCGTGAAGGTGATGTAGAGAGTGTGGAGGTGATGTAGAGAGTGTGGAGGTGATGTAGAGGGTGTTTAGATGAAGTAGAGAGTGTGGAGGTGATGTAGAGAGTGTGCAGGTTAGGTAGAGAGTGTGGAGGTGAGGTAGAGAGTGTGGAGGTGAGGTAGAGAGTGTGGAGGTGAGGTAGAGAGTGTGGAGGTGAGGTAGAGAGTGTAGAGGTGAGGCCAGCAACTTTGTATGGGTGGACAGGATAGTAGTGGGTTGGTGAAGAGAGAGGAGGAAGTGGGTTAGTAGAGAGGGAGGGTGAGATAGTTTCTTAATGAGGATTGAGGGTGAGAGAGTGGGTTAGTGGGGAGGTATGTGAGACAATGAGTTAGTGGAGAGGGTAAATAGGGGTTTAATGAAGGAGGGGAGACAGTGCGATAGAGTGGAGGAAGGGGAGACAGTGTATTATTTCGGAGGGAGACAGTGAGTTAGTGGGGAGTGAAGGGACACAGTGGGTTAGTGGGGAGGTAGGTGAGACAGTGTGTTAATTCGGAGGGAGGGGAGACAAAGGGTTAGTGGGGAGGAAGGGAAGAAAGTAGGTTACTGTGGAAAGAGGGGAGACAGTAGGTTAATAGGGAGAGAGGTGAGACAGTGGTTAATAGGGAAGGAGGGGAGACAGTGGGGAAGTAGGTGAGACAATAGGTTAGTGCGGAGGATGGTGAGACAGTGGGTTAGTAGGGAGGGATGGGAGACAGGGAGAGGTAGAAGAGACAGTGGGGTGAGAGGGAAGACAGTGGTGAGGTAGAGGATGCAATGGGTAGGGAGAGGAGGGAGTGAAGAGGGAGGGGAAACAGTTAGGATGTAGAAGTGACAGTGGGGACGGAGGAGACACAGTGGGGAGGGAGAGGAAGCAGTGGAGAGCGAGGGGAGACAGTGGGAAGGGAGGGGAGACAGTTGGAGTGCTACCAATCTCGTTTTTCTTGGCTTTCCTTGTGAGGATTCCTGCGAGAAGTTGATGAGGACCATCGCCTCGGGGAGAGTACGAGGATATGTGGGGGAGAGGAAGCCGAAGGTAGAGTACGAGGACATGTGAGGGGAAGGAAGCCGAGGGTAGCGTGCGAGGACATGTGTGGGGAGAAAGCCGAGGGGAGAAAGCCGAGGGGAGAAAGCCGAGGGTAGAGTGCGAAGGGAGGTGAGGACCAGCACTGAGGGATTTTTAGATTTTTGCCGCCGAAGCTGCTAGTTTATCGTGCACTCCACATCCATCCTGTGGAGAGTAGCGCAAGAGCATATGAACACACAAGAGACCTTAGAACTAGGCCCCAAAAGGATTAATAGGAGTACATCTGGATTTATATCTACGAATTATGTTTCCTCTGTTGCAAGTAAATTTTCTGTATTGCTTATTATATCCTGTATCATATTTTCATTAACAAGATACTTTGATGTGCCATATAGGTTATTGTGCTGTCTATCTCTGTAGTTCTCAATACGTGGACAATTTAACCACATAATGTTCAAGAAAGTGAACATAAGGCTAATGATGATCGGACTAAATACTTTGTATTTAGTCTGATCATCATCTGTGTCTGCCAAACTGCCAGAAGTACTTAGTGTAATCCTATTACATTCTTAGTGTAATCCTATGCCATTCTTAGTGTAATCCTATGACATTCTTAGTGTAATCCTATGACATACTTAGTGTAATCCTATGACATTCTTAGTGTAATCCTATGACATTCTTAGTGTAATCCTATGACATTCTTAGTGTAATCCTATGACATTCAGATTCATTATTGACTTCTCTTCTAAATTATTTCTGATGTTTGACACAGAACCCCTAGTTATATTCTGCTTTTTCCTTCAGGGTACTTTTTCTAATTTATCAACCTTATTATGCAGGTTTAATTCAGTGTGTGTGATGGAATCCATTAGAATTATAAATTAATTCTCTTTTCTCTGATTTTTAATATCTACACCGGACTTTTCCAACAAGCATGTTAGTTATTATGTGGGTAAAGGGCCTTCAGTGATGACACAGAATCGGTACTGATCAAGGAGTCAGTATCAGTAGCACATGGTAACTTAGTGCCATAAGGATGACCAACAGTTACGTTTGCAGCATAAAAACTCAAGTTCTCAATTTTAACTCAACCCGTTTGCTATAATTCTTATCTAGGGAGGTGACAACAAGAGCAGATGCAGCCCTGATAGTAGAATCCTGCTTAAATCCATCAGTGTAAATAACAGTTAATGTGGCCCGGTGGTCTGGTGGCTAGAGCTCTCGCTTCACACACGGAGGGCTCGGGTTCGATTCCAGGCGGGTAGAAACATTTCGACGTGTTTCCTTACACCTGTTGTCATGTTCACCTAGCAGCAAATAGGTACCTGGGATGTTAGTCGACTGGTGTGGGTCGCATCCTGGGGGACAAGATTAAGGACCCCAATGGAAATAAGACAGACAGTCCTCGATGACGCACTGACTTTCTTGGGTTATCCTGGGTGGCTAACCCTCCGGGGTTAAAAATCCGAAGAAATCTTATTATTATTAAGACATTATTTTAGAGCAGTTCCCTTTGCAAGTGATTTAAAGAAGAGATTACTAGGAGAGGTTCGAAGATATATAATATTAAATGAATTCATCTTCCATGGAGGGGTTAAATGCTCTTGTCATCAGAGAAACAATTCGTGCAGGTTATAAAACTTAACATTCTTGCAATGCTTTCACAACCCATTTAAATTTGTAATTACTTCTAGACATTTATCAAGATCTATAATGACAGTGTCTGATTCATTTCTTAAGATTCTAATACCAAGTACAGTGTTAATTTCAATTATCCTATCACAGATACTAATCTGATCAGCTTCAAACGTTTAGTGTTGGTGTATCTAACTTGGAAGGAAAAACCCAGATTGTTATTTGGCTGTGTAGATGCCAACTTTAAAGACCAAACTTTGACGCTGATGTCCATACGATATTTTAGAAGACCTCTTCGGATCGGCTTCAATTTTTTTGTCTTTGAGGAAGAATCGGATTGTTATCGGACATTACAGTTGTCAGTTTGGCGTATTTTGTTCATTAAATTTCATAAAATAACTTGAATATGCCTTTACTCATCGACTTCAAACCTTCGACGTTGAGTTATCAAACCCAAACTAGAATTTAGTGT
Organism: Cherax destructor; assembly: GCA_009830355.1. Taxonomy (NCBI): domain Eukaryota; kingdom Metazoa; phylum Arthropoda; class Malacostraca; order Decapoda; family Parastacidae; genus Cherax; species Cherax destructor. The sequence goes on from WNWK01012540.1 coordinate 40,244, forward strand.
TGTTTTAAGTTGTTTTGGTACACATTTGTCATTTTTTTAAACAAAATTCAAAGTGTGTTTACTTTTGGTTTCCATATGATAACTGGAGAATTAACTTCAGATCACCTTCAAACTCTGAGTGCTGATTTAGTTTGCTCAAAGGAAAGTTCTCACTGTTATTGGATGGTGAAAGTCCCAATTTACCAATTTTATTAAATGCATATATTGGATATAGGTTTCTATATCTAGCACTGAAGGTAGAGATTAAAAATTCAGATATATATTCGGCTTTGTAAATGCCAATTTGAGAATTTTACAAAATATATTGGGTATCATACTTTCTCTACTGGATTGTATCTGGAGAGGGTTTTGGGGGTCAACGCCCCCGCGGCCCGGGCTGAGATAAGGCCTCGTGGTGGATCAGGGTCTGATCAATCAGGCTGTTATTGCTGGCCACACGTAAACCGACGTAAGAACCACAGCCCGGCTGATCAGGTACTGACTTTAGGTGCCTGTCCAGCACCTTCTTGAAGACAGCCAGGGGTCTATTGGTAATCCCCTTTATGCATGCTAGTAGGCAGTCGAACAGTCTTGGGACCCTGACACTTATTGTGTCTCTTAGTGTACACGTGGCGCCCCTGCTTTTCAATGGGGGAATGTTGCATCTCCTGTCGAGTCATTTGCTTTCGTAGGGAGTGATTTTCGTGTGTAAGTTTGGTACTAATCCCTCTAGCATTTTCCAAATGTATATTTTCATGTATCTTTCTCGCCTGCGTTCCAGGGAATACAAATCAAGGGAGTTCAACCGTTCCGAGTAATTTAGGTGCTTTTTCGTACTTATGTGTGCAGTGAAAGTTATCTGTACACTCTCCAGGTCAGCAATTTCGCCTGCCTTGAAGGGAGCAGTAAGTGTATACAGCAGTATTCCAGTCTAAAGAGAAAGAGCGATCTGAAGAATAAAAAAAAAAAATTTTTTTAAAGGCCGAAAAAATAAACAATGTTATAGTCTTATTATACACCGTATTTATACAAAATTAGCTACAGCCATTTAAGTCGCTCACATTTCAGAAAAGTTAAGCATATTCAAACTTGTAGTTCTGTCTTTTTAATTAAATGCTAAGGTTTTCCTGGTGAAATAATGCAGTGAGAGCAACTCACCCGCCCTGCCATGTTACCATCACAGTACAACAGTGACAGACTAAAACTGTGCAATCCTATTTTCATCTGGTTATTTATTTTGTGTTTTTGACTTTGTTGAGTTCCAGCTCTTGGGCTTGCTTGAAACTGCTGATGTGCAGTTCTTATGCCTCCTGAGAGTGTTGAGCTACATATCCTGGGTCATATGAGGGTGCCCGTAACGCTGTGCATAGTATCGGGCCTTCAGTTTATCGTAGCTTCCTTGTAACACGAACTGAAATCAATTTGTTTTTGAAAGTTTTCATTATTATTATTATTATTATTATTTATTTATTTTTTTATTTATTGTTATTATTATCATTATTAATATTATTGGGAGCGCTAAACCTGTTGGGATTATACAGCGCCTGTGGGGGTATGGAAGGCATTTAGAGTCAATTCAGGGAACTGGAGCATAGATCCAAATCCCTTGATCAAGAGCCCCTCACCAAAATCAAGTGGGTGAAAGTGTTCAACTGAATGTCCACTGTCTCATGAAGGTGTTGACCTCCAGCTCTCAGACCTCTCGGGGGGGTTGACTTGTAGCTCTTAGGTGTCTTTGGGGTGTTAAGATATAACTACTTTCCCTCTTTTATGAGTTGAGTGAGGTACATGGCTGTGACCTGTCATGGCTGTGCCCCGTCATGATTGATGGACACTTATCGGTCACAACTATATTAGTTACTGGTGGTAACTAATATAGGTATATTAGTTACTGGTGGTAGCTGTTTCTAATAATCTTCTTATACACTGTATATTTCACGGAGAGAGAGAGAGAGAGAGAGAGAGAGAGAGAGAGAGAGAGAGAGAGGAGAGAGAGAGAGAGAGAGAGAGATGAGAGGAGAGAGAGAGAGAGAGAGAGAGAGAGAGAGAGAGAGAAGAGAAGAGAGAGAGAGAGAGAGAGAGAGAGGAGAGGGAGAGAGAGAAGGAGAAGAGAGAAGAGTACGAGAAGATAGAAGAGAGAGAGAGAGAGAGAGAGATGAGAGAGAGAGAGAGAGAGAGAGAGAGAGAGAGAGAGAGAGGGCTGCAGAACAGAATGAGAAAGGATAACGTAGTTATGAGTAAAGATTGTAGAGTGTTTTTCAGACGACAAGAAAAATTTGAGTCCTACCCCTGCCTGTTGGCACTCTGCTGGCCCCCTTCCCTGCCTTTTGGCACCCGGGTGGCCCCTTGGCCCGTTGACACTCCTCCATTACCACTGTGGCCGTTGCTGTGGGATTACCCATAACACTGATTAATCGAGTCGTTTCTCACACAGGTCTGTACCGCTCCTAGCCTGCCTCTCCTGCCCTGCCTCTCCTGCCCTGCCTCTCCTGCCCTGCCTCTCCACCATGCCTCCCCTGCTCTGCCACTCCTACCCTGCCTCTCCTCCCCTGCCTCTCCTACCATGCCTTTCCTGCTCTGCCTCTCCTACCCTGCCTCTCATACCCTGCCTCTCCTGCCCTGCCTTTCCTGCCCTGCCTCTCCTGCAATGCCTCTCTTACCCTGCCTCTCCTGCTATGCCTCTCTTCCCTGTCTCTCTTCCTGCCTTCTTTTCCCTCCCTTCCTTGCTTACCTCCATTTCCTCTTGCATCTTTCCGGCCCTGCTATTTCCTTTTATTTATCCTCCTCTCTTCCATCTTCTTCCCGCATCCCTTAGCATCCTCTCTTTCCACTCCTTCCTTTTCTTTATTCCTCTCTCCTCTCCCTATAATTCCAAGCCAGTTTTTTTCTCCCTCTTCTCACGTTTCTTCGCTCTGCTTTCTCCTCTCCCAATTCTTCCTCATTCTCTCCACTCACTCCTCCCATCTTTTCTCATCCTTTCTCTTTTCTTCTCTGCTACGATATCTTTGGTGAATAGTAGGGAACGATGAGTATACTGAGAGAGAAAGCTCGGTAAGTGTAAAGGGACCACGACTCGTCAAGAGCCTTCATGCACAAGGGGATTACCAACAGACTTCTGGCTGTCTTCAAGAGGAAACTCGACAAATTCCTCAAATCAGTTTCTGATCAGCCGGGCTGTGGTGCACGCGCTCGGCTGCGAGCGGCAGGCACCAAGAGCCTGATTGATCAGACCAACAACCAGGAGGCCTGGTCTGGGATAGAACCGCGGTGAGGGGGGGCGGTGACCTTCAGAAATGACTACAGGTAACCATTCCTTCCCCTCCCACTCTGTATCTTCCCCCACACACACCTCCCCCATCCCTTCCTCCCCTCCGACACCTCACCAGTCTTGCCTCACTTCCCCAATCTTTCCTCCACTTCCTCAATCCTTCTCCACTTCCCCAATCCTTCTCCCACTTCCTCAATCCTTCCCCCACTTCCCCAATCCTTCCCCATTTCCCAAATACTTTCCCCACTTCCCCAATCCTTCCCCACTTGCCCGGTTCTTTCACACCTCCCCAATCCTTCCTTTACCTACCTAATCCTTCCCCTTCTTCCCAATCCTTCCCCACCTCCCCAATCCTTCCTCCATTTCTCCAATCCTTCTCACACCTCCCTAATCCTCCTCCTTGATCCTGCTAATATCCGTTGTACCTCGTTCAGTACATGACAGTGCAGGCAGTATCAGGGCCTGACAACATGACAATGCAGGCAGTATCAGGGCCTGACAACATGACAATGCAGGCAGTATCAGGGCCTGACAACATGACAATGCAGGCACTATCAGAGCCAGACAACATGACATTGCTGGCGGCAGTACCAGGGCCAGACATCATGACAATGCAGGCAGTATCAGGGTCTGACATGACAGTGCAGGCAGTGTCAGGGCCTGACAACATGACATTGCTGGCGGAAGTACCAGGGCCAGACATGACACTGCAGGCAGTATTAGGGCAAGAAAATATGACAATGCAGGTAGTATGAGGGCCAGACAACATGGCATTGCTGGCGGCAGTACCAGGGCCAGACAACATGACAATGCAGGCAGTATCAGGGCCTGACATGACAATGCAGGCAATTTCAAGGCCAGACAACATGACAATGCAGGCAGTATCAGGGCCAGACAACATAACAATGCAGGCAGTATCAGGGCCAGACAACATGGCACTGCAGGCAGTACCAGGGCCTGACAACATGACAATGCAGGCAGTATCAGGGCCAGACAACATGACACTGCAGGCAGTACCAGGGCCTGACAACATGACAATGCATGCAGTATCAGTGCCTGACAACAACATGACATTGCAGGCAGAACCAGGTCCTGACAACATGACAATGCATACAGTACTAGGGCCTGACAACATGACAATGCAGGCAGTATCAGGGCCTGACAACAACATGACATTGCAGGCAGTACCAGGGCCTGACAACATGACAATGCACGCGGTACCAGGGCCTGACAACATGACAATGCAGACAATACCAGGGCCTGACAACATGATAGTGCAGGCAGAACCTGGGCCAGTCAACATGACAATGCAGGCGGTATCAGGGCCAGACAATATTACAATGTAGGCAGTATCAGAGCCTGATTCCTGGATACCTGATACCAGATCTGGCTTGCAAGATACGACTAGCCTGGGTACTCTTCTAAGGAGGACCAGCTTCGATTTACGTGATGTCCGTTTCCATTTATCCCAGTTCACGTTCCATTTACCACAATTTCCATTCTACTTCCCTAGTTCCAGTTCTTATTCCTTTTACATAAGTTCCAGTTCCTTTTACATCAGTTCCAGTTCCTTTTACATCAGTTCTAGTTCCATTTACATCAGTTCTAGTTCCATTTACATCAGTTCCAGTTTCTTTTACATCAGTTCCAGATCCTTTTACATCAGTTCCAGTTCCTTTAACATCAGTTCCAGTTCCTTTTACATCAGTTCCAGTTTCATCTACATCAGTTCCAGTTCTTTTTACATCAGTTCCAGTTCCTTTTACATCAGTTCCAGTTCTTTTTATATCAGTTCTAGTTCCATTTACATCAGTTCCAGTTCCTTTTACATCAGTTCCAGTTCCATTTACATCTGTCCCAGTTCCTTTTACATCAGTTCCAGTTCCTTTCACATCGGTTTCAGTTTCTTTTACAACGGTTCCAGTTTCTTTTACATTTGTTCCAATTCCTTTTATATCAGTTCCAATTCCTTTTACATAAATTCCAGTTCCTTTTACTACAGTTCCAGTTCCTATTGCATCGGTTCCAGTTCCTTTTACATCAGTTCCAGTTTTTTTACATCATCCCCCAGCGTCAGTCGTTCTTCCCCAGTTTAAAATTCTCTTCACCCCAGATCGCGTTCCTCTTACCCCAGTTACCCCAGTTCCAATTCCTATTCCACAGTTCCCCTTCCTCCAGTTTCTGCTCCACTTTCACCAGTTCCAATTCTACTTCCCCAGTTACCATTCCTCTTACCCCAGTACCTATTCCACTTCCCCAAGTTTCTATCACCCCAGGTTCCATTCATTCCCCCCAGTTCCCACTCCATTTCCCCCAGTTCCGGTTCAACCTCCTGTTCAGTTTCACTCTACAACTTTTCCTTCATATGAGACGTGTGTTTTGGCACGTATATCTGTTCGTCCAATTCTCCCAGAACTTAACATTAAAATCAGTTAACATTAGGTTAGGTTTAAAGTTTTTACGAATATAGTGAGGCTCATGTTAGAGTATGTAGGCGAGAGGGAGATTATTTCCCAGTAAAAGTAGGCCTTAGACAGGGATGTGTGATGTCACCGTGGCTGTTCAATATATTTATAGATGGAGTTGTAAGAGAAGTGAATGCTCGGGTGTTGGTAAGAGGTGTGGGGTTAAAAGATAAAGAATCTAACACAAAGTGGGAGTTGTCACAGTTGCTCTTTGCTGATGACACTGTGCTTTTGGGAGATTCTGAAGAGAAGTTGCAGAGGTTGGTGGATGAGTTTGGTAGGGTATAAGTACATAAGAAAGAAGGAACACTGCAGCAGGCCTACTGACCCATACGAGGCAGGTATATCACTCCCCGGTTTAGACCTGACTACCTGGACTTAACCCTCTCCAGGTAAACTCCAGGTTGATTTACTAAAGTTCTTATCTGAAGAACTGGTTAATTACGATTTACCATTGCCAGTTCCTACTATCATTAAACTTATTAAACTTTGTATTGTTGATGCAAAATTTGTATTTAATGATGAGTTTTACACTCAGAAGTTTGGTATGGCAATGAGAAATCCTCTTTCACCTGTTCTTAGTAATTTATATATGGAATTTTTCGAAACAAGATTGCTTAACACAATTCTTCCCAATAGAGCTAAGTGGTATAGATATGTTGATGATATTTTGTGCCTTATGCCTAAGAATGTAGACCTAAACCCTTTCCTTGTTAAATTAAATAGCTTAGCTCATTCTATAAATTTTACTGTTGAATTTGAAGTAAATAACTCATTGCCCTTCCTAGATGTTTTTATTGTTAAGGGTAACACTGACTTTAAATTTAAAATTTACAGAAAACCTACAAATAATTGTTCCTATGTACACTATTACTCTTCACATCAAGATAGAGTTAAAGTGTCGGTTTTCTCTTCTATGTTTTTGAGAGCTTTACGTATTTGTAGTCCAGAGTTCAGATGAAGAAATCTCTAAAATTTATGAAATAGCTAATGATTTAAAATATCCAAGAAACATAACTGATAAATCTTTTAAAATAGCTAGAAATACTTTTTATAATCCAAAAAGGGACAACAAACCTTATTCAACCAAAAATATGTTGGTTCTCCCTTACCATGAAAACTTGGTTGATATGCCTTCCTTTCTTAAGAATTTTAATATCAAAGTTGTATTTAAAAATCTTGATACAGTAAAAAGACTTTTGATAAAAAAATCCCCCCAAAATGCTGACGGATGTGTCTATAAGATTCCCTGTAAAATTTGTGAAAAAGTTTATTATATTCAAACTGGTAAAAGTCTTGAACTAAGATTAAAACAACATAAATATAGCATTAGAACTGGACAAGATTCTAATGCTCTATTTATTCATGTGAGAGACTTTAACCATCCAATTGATTTTCAAAATGCTGAGAAGGTTGTATCAAGCAAGTCCATGGTTGAGAGGAATATAATAGAATCATGTTTCATTAAAAGCAGTTTTGAAAATAATATGAATATTTCTTTTGGTTTATATAAATTGGATTCATTTATAATTAATAAAATTTGGGAAGAATTTAATGATAAATTGGACTATTCTTAATTCTTTAGAAGAGTTCCAGGTCCTTTTTTATGTTCCTCTTCACAGAGTCGTGCGTTGTTACGCTACTGTGAGGTGTTGTCTTTGTTAGTGTGATGTGACTGTGAGGTGTATTCTGCCCCTTTATAAGCCTTCTTGTCATGTTTCCTTTTATAGTTCCTTGATAATGTGAGTAGTCACGAAAGCGCTTGGAATTCGTCTATTTTTTTCATAGTGGTTGTCTTGCATATTTTGATATCACCTGTTTACTGTGATCTTTTGCATATATATACATATATATATATATATATATATATATATATATATATATATATATATATATATATATATATATATATAAAATATATATATAAATATATATATATATATATATATATATATATATATATATATATATTTTTTTTTTCAACAAGTCGGCCATCTCCCACCGAGGCAGGGTGACCCAAAAAGAAAGAAAATCCCCAAAAAGAAAATACTTTCATCATCATTCAACACTTTCACCACACTCATACAAAATCACTGCCTTTGCAGAGGCGCTCAGATACGACAGCTGAGAATAAGTCCCTCCCAGCTGTCACTATCCCAGACCCCTCCTTTAAAGAGCAGGCATTGTACTTCCCATTTCTAGGACTCAAGTCCAACTAAATCAATTAACTGGTTTCCCTGAATCCCTTCACAAAATGTTACCCTGCTCACACTCCAACAGCTCGTCATGTCCCAAAAACCATTCGTCTCCATTCACTCCTATCTAACACGCTCACACATGCTTGCTGGAAGTCCAAGCCCCTCGCCCACAAAATCTCCTTTACTCCTTCCCTCCAACCTTTTCGAGGACGACCACTACCCCGCCTTCCTTCCCCTACAGATTTATATGCTCTCCAAATCATTCTACTTTGATCTATTCTCTCTAAATAACCAAACCACCTCAACAACCCCTCTTCAGCCCTCTGACAAATACTTTTAGTAACTCCACACCTCCTCCTAAATTCCACACTCCGAATTTTCTGCATAATATTTACACCACACATTGCCCTTTGACAGGACATCTCCACTGCCTCCAGCCGCCTTCTCGCTGCACCATTTACAACCCATGCTTCACACCCATATAAGAGTGTTGGTACCACTATACTTTCGTACATTCCCTTCTTTGTCTCCATGGATAACGTTTTTTGTCTCCACAGATACCTCAATGCACCACTCACCTTTTTTCCATCAACAATTCTATGGTTAACCTCATCCTTCATAAACCCATCCGCTGACAAATCAATCCCCAAATATCTGAAAGCATTTACTTCTTCCATAATCCCTCTCTCCTATGTGATATCTAATTTTTCCTTATTTAAATTGTTTGATACCCTCATCACCTTACTCTTATCTATGTTCACTTTCAATTTTCTACCTTTACACACTCTCCCAAACTCATCCACTAAACTTTGCAACTTTTCTTTAGAATCTCCCATAAGCACAGTATCATCAGCAAGAAGTAACTGTGTCAACTCCCATTTTGCATTTAATTCCCCATAATTTAATCCCACCCCTCTCCCCAACACCCTAGCATTTACTTCTTTTACAACCCCATCTATAAATATATTAAACAACCATGGTGACATTACACAGCCCTGTCTAAGACCTACTTTTACCGGGAAGTAATCTCCCTCTCTCCTACACACCCTAACCTGAGCCTCACTATCCAGTGACTTACTACCTATTCCATACACTTGCAACATTTGCCACATTGCTCCCCTATCCACTCTATCATATGCCTTTTCTAAATCCATAAATGCAATAAAAACTTCTCTACCTTTATCTAAATACTGTTCACATATATGCTTCAATGTAAACACTTGATCTACACATCCCCTACCCACTCTAAACCCTCCTTGCTTATCTGCAATCCTACTCTCTGTCTTACCTCTAATTCTTTCAATAATAACCCTACCGTACACTTTACCTGGTATACTCAGTAAACTTATTCCCCTATAATTCTTACAATCTCTTTTATCCCCCTTCCCTTTATATAAAGGAACTATACATGCTCTCTGCCAATCCCTAGGTACCTTCCCCTCTTTCATACATTTATTAAACAACAATACCAACCACTCCAGCACTATATCATCCCCCCCTGCTTTTAACATTTCTGTCATGATCCCTTCAGTTCCAGCTGCTTTACCCCCTTTCATTCTACGTAATGCCTCACGCACCTCCCCCACACTCACATCCTGCTCTTCTTCACTCCTAAACGATGTTGTACCTCCCTGGCCAGTGCATGAAATTACCGCCTCCCTTTTTTCATCGACATTTAAAAGTTCCTCAAAATATTTCCGCCATCTACCCAATACCTCCAGCTCCCCATCTACTAACTCCCCTACTCTGTTTTTAACTGACAAATTCATTCGTTCCCAAGGCTTTCTTACCTTGTTTATCTCACTCCCAAAAAAATTCTTGTTTTCAGCAAAATTTCTTGACAGAGCCTCTCCCATTCTTTCATCTGCTCTTCTTTTGCACTCTCTCACCACTCTGTTCACCTTTCTTTTACTTTCCATATACTCTGCTCTTCTATTAACACTTCTGTTTTGTAAAAACCTCTCATAAGCTACCTTTTTCTCTTTTATCACACACTTTACTTCTTCATTCCACCACTCACTCTTCTTTCCTCCTGCACCCACCCTCCTATAGCCATAAACTTCTGCCCCACATTCTAGTACTGCATTTTTAGAACTATCCCAACTCTCTTCAACCCCCCTCCCCCACTACTCATACTTGCACAAGCCCACCTTTCTGCCAATAGTTGCTTATATCTCACCCTAACTTCCTCCTCCCATAGTTTATCCACTTTTACCTCTCTCTTACTTGCTGTTGCCATTTTCTTTTTGTCCCATCTATCTTTTACTCTAACTGTAGCTACAACTAAATAATGATCCGATATATCCGTTGCCCCTCTATAAACATGTACATCCTGAAGGCTACCCATCAACCTTTTATCTACCAATACATAATCTAACAAACTACTTTCATTATGTGCTATATCATACCTTGTAAACTTATTTATCCTCTTATTCATAAAATATGTATTACTAATTACCAAACCTCTTTCTACACATAGCTCAATTAACAGTTCCCCATTTACATTTACCCCTGGCACCCCAAATTTACCTACTACTCCCTCCACAACATTTTTACCCACTTTAGCATTAAGATCCCCAACCACAATTACTCTCTCACTTGGTTCAAAACTCCCCACACACTCACTCAACATTTCCTCTACATTTCTTTCTTCTCCAGGTGCATAAACACTTACTATAACCCACTTTTCACATCCAACCTTTATTTTACTCCACATAATCCTTGAATTTATACATTTATATTCCTTCTTTACCTGCCATAACTGATTATTCAACATTATTGCCACTCCTTCTTTAGCTCTAACTCCATTTGCAACCCCTGACCTAATCCCATTTATTTCTCCCCACTGAAACTCTCCTACCCCCTTCAGCTTTGTTTCACTTAAGGCCAGAACATCCAGCTTCTTTTCATTCATAACATCCACAATCATTTCTTTCTTATCATTTGCACAACATCCACACACATTCAAACATCCCTCTTTGACGGTTTTTTTCTTTTTCTTTTTAGTAAATCTATACAGGAAAAGGGGTTACTAGCCCATTGTTCCCGGCATTTTAGTTGACATATATATATATATATATATATATATATATATATATATATATATATATATATTATGTAAATACCATAGCAAAAATAAGAAAAAACTGAGCGCTCTCATGCGCTTACACACATGTGTAGAAGCACATGAAAGCGCTCAGTTTTCTCACTGTTCATGTTGGTATTCCCATGCTCAGTATTCATGTCGGTATCCCATTTTCAGTGTTCATGTTGGTATCCCCATGCTCAGTGTTCATGTTGGTATCCCCTTGCACAGTGTTCATGTTGGTATCCCCATGCTCAGTATTCATGTTTGTATCCCCATGGTTAGTGTTCATGTTGGTATCCCCATGGTCAGTTTTTATGTTGGTATCCCCATGCTCAGTGTTCATGTTGGTATCCCCATTTTCAGTGTTCATGTTGGTATCAACATGCTCAGTGTTCATGTGGGTATCCCCATTTTCAGTGTTCATGTTGGTATCCCCATACTCAGTGTTCATGTTGGTATCCCCATGCTCAGTGTTCATGTTGGTATCCCTATGCTCAGTGTTCATGTTGATATCCCCATGTTCAGTGTGTCATGTTGGTATCCACATGCTCAGCATTCATATTGGTATTCCCACACACTACCCTGGGTTCTCTGGTAACGCTGACGATTACGACCTATTGGTTGACGATCCGGTCCACGACCAGGCCTCCCGGTGAATCAGGGCTTGATCAACCAGGCTGTTACTTCTGGCCGCACGCAGTCCAATGTAGTAACCACTGTCCAGCTAGCCAGGAATTGACTTTATGAACCTGTCCAATTCCCTCTTGAAGACAGCTAGGGGTCTATTGGTTATCCCCCTAATGTATGATGGGAACCTGTTGAATAGTCATGGGTCCCTTACACTTACTGCATTCTCTCTCTCTCTCTCTCTTCACGGCATCCCAGCTTTTCTTTGGGAAGTATATTGCACGGTCTGCCAAGTCTTTTTGCTTTCGTAGGGGGTTATTTCTGTGTGCAGATTTGGGTACAATCACACTAAGATTTTCCAGGTATAAATTATGATATATTTTTCTCGCCTGAGTTCCAAGAAGTACAGTCAAGAGACCTCAGACATCTTCAGTAATTAGCTGAATATACGTGCAGTGGTTTACATCTGAATTTTTACGTGAATTTATACGTGCAGTGGTTTACATCTCTGTTTAATCCAGATTTCAGTATGAGGAACAGGATGAGGAGAGTACTGTGACTTGAAGAACAGAGCTTTACACTGTGACAGCCTCCAACTTAACTCTGTTTACTATTACTCTTTTCCTTCTACTTGTTAGAAAGTTAAAAATCCATCTGCCAACTTTTCCAGTTATTACATTCGCCCGCATTGTGTGCCCTATTACCAGCATGATCGCACATGTCCAGGGCTTTTGCAAAATCTATTTATATTATATCTGCATTCTGTTTGTCCTCCAGTACATTGAAAACAATGTCTCAGTGGTCCAGCAGTTGCGAGAGGCAGGAAAGACTTGCTTCAAGCTCATAAACACAGTTGTGCAGTTGTTGGGAATCCAAGTAGTTGGCGATCTTGCTTTTAAGAGTTCTTTCAAAGATTGTTTTTTAATGTGGGATGTTAGTACTATCCGTCTATTATATTTTGTTATTTCTCAGCTGCCACCTTTGATGAGTTGGGCTACATCCATTGTTTTCAATGACTATGGGATGACCCCCGTGGCTAGGCTCCCATAGAATATTTAAAACACGTGATAGAGGCTTCTTGCAGTTCTTGATGAACATGGGTTCCAGGAGCCTGAGCCTGGGGCAGAGTGCATGGACAATGAACATTCACTGCCTTGTCTTCCTTTCAGCTGTTCCTTCTCCTTCTTTCTTATATTTTCTTCTCCCTACTTATCTTCCTTCTGTAAACTTTCTGAAATGTTCCACTTCCTTTTATCTCTTTTCCTTTCTTTATCACCTACTTTCCGGTCCTCTTCTCTCCTAATTCCCTGTCCCCTTCGAACCTTTTCTCTTCATTCTCTTTTGTTCTCTCCTCTCTTCCTCTGTCTCCTCTCCTGCTTTCCCCTCTGGTCCTTTCTTTCTTATCTCCTGCTCTCCCTCCCGTCACCTCCCCTTCCCTTCCCTTCCCTTCCCTTCCCTCCCCTTCCCTTCCCTTCCCTTCCCTCCCAGCAATCACTCAGGCACTATAATAGACTCGTTGGCAAATTAAATGATCCACGTGTGTCGGGCGAACCAGTGACAGATTAGTGATGGAGGAAGTGATGGAGACAGTGATGGAGTGGTGGAGTGGTGGAAGGGAGGGGGAGTGAAGGAAGGGAGGGGAAGTGATTAAATGGAGGGAGAGTGATGGAAGGGAGGTGGTGTTTTGGTGGGAATGGAATGTGGGTGACCCAAAAAAGAAGAAACACTTTCACCAACACTCACTCCATTACTGTCTTGCCAGAGAGGCACCGATACTACAGTTCAAAACTGCAAATATCCCCACCCAACCTTCAGAGTGTAGGCACTGTACTTTTCACCTCCAGGACTCAAGTCTGTCTAACCGGTTTCCCTGAATCCCTTCATAAATGTTAACTTACACTCAAACAGCATGACAAACCATAAAAAGCAACCTCATTTACCCCCTCCCTCCACCCTATCCTAGGACGACCCCAACCCCCGCCTTCCCTCCACTACAGATTTATACATCCTCCAAGTCATCCTATTTTGATACTTCTCTCAATGTCAGAACCACCTCAACAACGCCTCTTAGGCCCTCTGGATAATACTTTTAGTAATCCCGCTCCATCTTTTAATCTCCAAGCTACGAATTCTTTGCATAATATTCACATCACACATTGCCCTTAGACACAATATCTCCACTCCCTCCAGCCTCCTCCTTGCTGCAACATTGACAACCCCCGCTTCACACCCATATGAGAGTATTGGTACCGCTATACTCTCATACATTCCCCTTTTTTGCCTCCATGCATAACGTTCTTTGTCTCCACAGATGCCTCAGTGTACCATTTACCTTTTTTCCTAGTCAGTTCTATGGATCACCTCATCTTTCATAGACCCATCTACTCACAAGTTCACTCCCAAATATCTGAACACATTCACTGCCTCCATACTCCCTCCCTCCAAACTGATATCTAATCTTTCATTACCTAAATTTTTTGTTACCCTAATCACCTTGCTCGTTCTTATGTTCACTTTTAATTTCCTTTTACACACCCTCCCAAAATCGTCCACCAACCTTTCCTACTTCTCTTCAGAATCTCCCAAAAGGACAGTGTCATCAGCAAAAAGCAAGTGTGACAACCCACTGTGGGTTTTTTTTTCTAATTGCATACCTCTCTCCCAACACCCTTGCATTCCCGTATCTTACAAACAACCATGGTGACATCACGCATTCCTATCTAAGGTCTACTTTTACTGGAAAATAATCTCTCTCTCTCCTACATACCCTAACCTGAGCCTCACTATCCTCGTAAATACTCTTAAAAGCTTTCAGTAACCTACAACCTATTCCATACACTTAAAACATCTGTCACATTGCTCCCCTATCCACTCTAACATATGTCTTTTCCAAATCCATAAATGCAACAAAGTTCCTTAGTCTTATCTAAATACGGTTCACTTATATGCTTCATTGTAAATACTTGGTCTACACACCCCCTACCCTTCCTAAAGCCTCTTGTTCATCTGCGATCCTGCTCTCCGTATTACTCTTAATTCTTTCAATAATAACTGTACCATACACCTCACCAGGTTTAATCGACAGGCATATTTCCCTGTAATTCTTACACTCTATTTTGTCCATTTTGCCTATATACAAAGGAACTATGCATGCTCTCTGCCAATCTTTAGGTACCTTCCTCACTTTCATACAATTATTAAATAAAAGTACCAACCACTCCCATATAGTTTTAACACTTCTGTCGTGATCTCATCAATCTCAGCAGCTTTAACCTCTTTCATTCGATCCACAGTCTAACGCATCTCCACCACACTCACATCTGGCTCTTCCTCACTCCTACAAGATGTTATACTTCCCTGGCCAATACATGAAATCACCGGCCAGCCTCTGTCCAGGACAGAGGCTGGCCGGTGCCTCCACAATACCATTCTCTGAAAACTTTCCCTACTTCTCCTGTTGTTGCATTTGCGACATTGCACAGCTCCCGATGATGCATTGAAAAGTGTGAAAGTACTTAAGCTAAAGATTTCCACCCCTCCCCCATGGTTTGTCTTGCATTGTTAGGATCACCTGTCTGCGATTGTTTTGCATATATATAAATATAAATATATATAAATATTTATTAACACATCGGCTGCCGTTTCCCACCAAGGTAGGGTGGGTAAGTGCTAGAGGCGCGCTTACACTACAGTTATAAAACTGCAACATTAACACCCCTCCTTCAGAGTGCAGGCACTGTATTTCCCATCTCCAGGTCTCAAGTCTGGCCTGCCGGTTTCCCAGAATCCCTTCATAAATATTACCCTGCTCACACTCCAACAGTACGTCAAGTCCTAAAAACCATTTGTCTCCATTCACTCCTATCTAACACGCTCACACATGCTTGCTAGAAGTGCAAGCCCCTCACACACAAAACTTCATTTACCCCCTCCCTCCAACCTTTCCTAGGCCGACCTCTACCCCGCCTTCCCTCCACTACATATTTATACACTCTCGAAGTCATTCTATTTTGTTCCATCTTCTTTACATGTCCAAACCACCTAAACAACCCCTCCTCTTCCCTTTGGATAATAGATTTGGTAATCCCGCATCTCCTAATTTCTAAACTATGAATTCTCTGCATTATATTCACACCACACATTGCCCTCAGACATGACATCTCCACTGCCTCCAGCCTTCTCCTTGTTGCAACATTCACTACCCATGCTTCACACCCATATAAGAGCGTTGGTAAAACTTGCGATTTTGGTTTAAATAGCAACTCTATTCTTGCCGAATAATTGAAGCGAAAATTTGTGTATGCAATAATTTCACAAAAATCATTCTGAACCCTAACAAAAAAAATATATTTCATTGTATTTGTTTATTATCAAATTATTGTAAAGTTACCTAAAATATATTAAGTTGGATTAGGCTAAACTAAATTGCCCTTGTTATAATAAGGTTAGGTAAGTTTTCTAAGGTTCTTTTAGTACAAAATTATTAATTTTTACAATAACATATATGAGAAAAATATATCTTTAAACGTATTAGAGAAAATTTTAGAAAGGACTTAATTTTAAATAAGTTCTTGCTAATTGACCAGTTTTACCTATTCGGCACAACATGTATATATATAAATTAATGATTTTGTACCGAAAGAACCTTAGGAAGCTTACCTAACCTTATTATAACAAGCGCAATTTAATTTAGCCTTATCCAACTAAATATATTTTAGAGAAATTTACAGTAAGTTAATAATAAACAAAACCAATGAAATATATTTTTTTTCGTTAGATTCAAAACGATTTTGGCGAAATTATTGCATACACAAAATTTCGCTTGCTTTATTCGGCAAGAAGTGCGTTGCTATTTAAGCCAAAATCGCAAGTTTTACTTATTCGGCAAGACATTTTATATATATCTTTCTTCTTCTTTCAACACGTCGGCCGTTTCCCACCGAAGCGGGGTGGCCCAAAAGGAAAAAACGAAAGTTTCTCCTTTTACATTTAGTAATATGTATATACAGGAGAAGGGGTTACTAGCCCCTTGTTCCAGGCATTTTAGTCGCCTCTTACGACACGCATGGCTTACGGAGGAAGAATTCTGTTCCACTTCCCATGGAGAATATATACACACACACACACACATATATATATATATATATATATATATATATATATATATATATATATATATATATATATATATATATATATATATATATATATATATATATATATATATATATATATTGATTGATTGGTTGTGTATATTTTCTTGTTACTTGGTAATGATTTCGGGAATCATCAGCTCTGCGCTCAGATCTCAGACTAGGCCCACTGGTTGATGGTGTGGTTATGTCAGATCTCAGACTAGGCCCACTGGTTGATGGTGTGGTTATGTCAGATCTCAGACTAGGCCCACTGGTTGATGGTGTGGTTATGTCAGATCTCAGACTAGGCCCACTGGTTGATGGTGTGGTTATGTCAGATCTCAGACTAGGCCCACTGGTTGATGGTGTGGTTATGTCAGATCTCAGACTAGGCCCACTGGTTGATGGTGTGGTTATGTCAGATCTCAGACTAGGCCCACTGGTTGATGGTGTGGTTATGTCAGATCTCAGACTAGGCCCACTGGTTGATGGTGTGGTTATGTCAGATCTCAGACTAGGCCCACTGGTTGATGGTGTGGTTATGTCAGATCTCAGACTAGGCCCACTGGTTGATGGTGTGGTTATGTCAGATCTCAGACTAGGCCCACTGGTTGATGGTGTGGTTATGTCAGATCTCAGACTAGGCCCACTGGTTGATGGTGTGGTTATGTCAGATCTCAGACTAGGCCCACTGGTTGATGGTGTGGTTATGTCAGATCTCAGACTAGGCCCACTGGTTGATGGTGTGGTTATGTCAGATCTCAGACTAGGCCCACTGGTTGATGGTGTGGTTATGTCAGATCTCAGACTAGGCCCACTGGTTGATGGTGTGGTTATGTCGACCAGACTCACTGGTGGTGTGGTAGTGATCTACTAGGCCCACTGGTTGATGGTGTGGTTATGTCAGATCTCAGACTAGGCCCACTGGTTGATGGTGTGGTTATGTCAGATCTCAGACTAGGCCCACTGGTTGATGGTGTGGTTATGTCAGATCTCAGACTAGGCCCACTGGTTGATGGTGTGGTTATGTCAGATCTCAGACTAGGCCCACTGGTTGATGGTGTGGTTATGTCAGATCTCAGACTAGGCCCACTGGTTGATGGTGTGGTTATGTCAGATCTCAGACTAGGCCCACTGGTTGATGGTGTGGTTATGTCAGATCTCAGACTAGGCCCACTGGTTGATGGTGTGGTTATGTCAGATCTCAGACTAGGCCCACTGGTTGATGGTGTGGTTATGTCAGATCTCAGACTAGGCCCACTGGTTGATGGTGTGGTTATGTCCCGACTCAGACCAGGCCCACTGTTGATGGTGTTATGTCAGATCTCAGACTAGGCCCACTGGTTGATTGGTGGTTAGGTCGATCTCAGACTAGGCCCACTGGCTGATGGTGTGGTATGTCAGATCTCAGACTAGGCCCACTGGTTGATGGGTTTATGTCAGATCTCAGACTAGGCCCACTGGTTGATGGTGTGGTTGTGTCAGATCTCAGACTAGGCCCACTGGCTGATGGTGTGGCTATGCCAGATCTCGACTAGGGCCCACTGGCTGATGGTGTGGTTATGTCAGATCTCAGACTAGGGCCCACTGGTTGATGGTGTGGTTATGCAGATCTCAGACTAGGCCCAAATGGTTGATGGTGGTTATGTCAGATCTCAGACTAGCCCACTGGTTGATGGTGTGGCTAGCTCAGATCTCAGACTAGGCCCACTGGTTGAAGGTGTATGTCAGATCTCAGACTAGGCCCACTGGTTGATGGTGGATTGTTCAGATCTCAGACTAGGCCCACTGGTTGATGGTGTGGTTATGCTCGATCTCAGACTCAGGCTTCACTGGTTGATGGTGTAGGTAGTCAGATCTCAGACTAGCCCACTGGTGATGGGGTATGTCAGATCTCAGACTAGCCCACTGGTTTATGGTGTGGTTATGCCAGATCTCAGACCAGCCCACTGGTTGTGGTTATGCAGATCCAACTAGGTTTATCACTGGTTGATGGTGGTTATGTCAGATCTCAGATAGGCCACTGGTGATGGTGGAGCATGTCGATCTTGACTAGGCCCACTGGTGATGGGTGGAGCAGATCCCCGACTAGCCCACTGGTTATTGGGTTTGGGGGATCTGACCAGCCATGTTTATGGTGTGGTTCAACCCGATC